>CM063251.1:4729725-4752225 GCA_032158295.1 Pycnopodia helianthoides
ACCACTATCACAACAAACAGACAACGAGAATGATTCGTTTAAAATCAATCACGGTACGGCTAAAACGATAACAATACGCCGAGACAGCACACCAAGCAAATTCCATGATTAGTAGGTAATTATTGATAGTTTCTGATCGTTTTATTTTGATGCTCATTTATTTAAACATCTATACCAGCAGTGCCAGTCCTCCAGATACTTTTTAGTATGAAACGCTGTCAAAGTCGAGAAAATACCAAATTAATACACCTTTGCTTATTTCGCTTTATACAGACATCTCAGAAATCTCTCGCATGTTTTTTGTTTGCATTGTGTCTATTACAAACTAACGGACGTGAATGAATTTACTCTTCCTAAAATGTTCACTTATATTGCTTTTAATTTGGTTCAATTGAACCACGATAATACCCTCTGGAGGTATTGCAAAAACGTTTAAGACAGCACAATCGTTTTTCTTGGCAAGTTATGTCGACTCTGAGACAAACTGTGAACTTAGTTTTACGGAACTAACTGTAAGGTTTATTAACATTATAATGCATTCTACCTTGAATTTCATGTCTTCTTATGACCTACCATGTGAGCCAACTCATGCGTAATTAGCTTTGAGTAGAATGTGTTGTCCCCAAAGTCTTCCATGCCGTACAGCAGATAAATGTCCTGGTAGGTGATGAGACCCCAGTTCTCCATAGCACCGGCTCCGAAATCCTGTATAGCTATATGGTCTATTGAGGCAAAACTTCAAATATTATTTTGAATAGTTGCCAATGCAATGACTCTCACTAACAACCTTGTTCCCATGGGTAGCCATACCTTCTTATCTCCTCTCATTATTACTTACCACAACACACTGGGGGAAAACTTAATGTACCATGAAAAACATAGAGTGCCCTTTCGAAAACCATGGATGCAGCTTTTGCTTTGGCTGTTCGCCTGTTTGTAGCCCCGTACGGAGCCGAAGCGGAGGATTCTGCCCACCGGAGATTCTGTCCCCCCATACGACGACTGTATAGAAATTTCGTCTGATAGCGCCCTCTTTTGACTCATCTTCCCTTCAACTCATGTTAATTTACCGTATGGGGACACACCCACCTTGGGAAAAAAAATCCCCTATGACACCGGAACCGAAGCCAAGCTTTGGTTTTGAAGTGGCTAAAATTAACAAAACACCAAAGAAAATAGGCGAGGTGGAAAGGCTGAAAGGGTGACCAAAATGCCATCTGGGGCTTCACGCTTACACCATCAACCCTCGTCCATGTGTAGTTTCAGAGCTCGCTAACAGACAAGTGACACTTGTTTAACTTCGGTGAGTAGCGACATGAAAATTAGGTCTCTTTTTTTATTTGATTCGAATCTGAAAGATTTCTATCAACTCTAATCACCTTTCATGAAATACAAAGATAAGTCAAAATGGTCCAGAACTTTTGTTGCACCGAAGCTTCCCTTTATTACTTCTGGCCCTAGTTTTGATGGAAACATTTTAGGTATAACGAAGAAGCTGCACCGTGATAAACTAAACATGACACACAACAGTTTTTTTTTGCTGTTACCTTGTTTGTCAAACGGGAACTCGTTGTCCAAGTAGTCATCGAAGTATGCCTGAACTAGATCGGAGACATTGAGGGCGTACGGAGCAAGGTCGATCAGTTCGGTCTCGCACCATATGCGAATCTGCAGAAACCATTTAAGAATTATGGTATTGAGAACGTAAAGGAACAAGAGTTGCTAATGAAAAAAGGTGCACCAAATGCGGATCTACAAACCAATTAAGAAAACATTTTTTTCTTAAATCTCGCACCAGGTGCATGTAAAGAAGCTTAAAGCGAGAAATAAAAACAAGTTCGAGTGTTAATACTTATCAGGCAGAACTGTTTTCAACTTTACGAAAAAAAACACCTTATTTCAGTGTTATTGTAAAGGGGAACAGTTTGATAGGAAACTGAGCGTAGTTTCACTTTTTATGTTACAACAGTAAAAAAAAATAAAATAATAACAATGTTTACCAAACATCCGTGTGCGTTTGTGACATTGATGGACGAAAAGTCGTGTACTATAAATGCAAGAAGATAAGTCGGCATTGAAGGCACCCTCTTGAAGTAAGTCCTGGACCAATGACTGTCCAACTGGATACGGCGTATATCAATGCCATTAGACAAGGCACCCATGTCCGTACGATGCTCTAGTTGTACGTCATAGGATGCCTTGAACGTAGGCTCGTCGAAGCACGGCAGGACGCGGCGGGCAAAGTTGCCTGCCATCTGCGTCGTGGCAATGTATCTGTAAGTAATTATTAAGATATTAAGTAATGATAAAGACTCGTTGAAAAACAGGTTAAGTTATGATTGGAATTTAAAGAACTAATTATTGATACCAAGTTACTATTAAATACTACTAATTTTGTTTTAATGAGATATCGCCTAACTCACAAGGCCGAACGGCCACTTCAAGGTGAGGGCTACACTTAACTGATTTGGGATTTTAACCCAAATCAACAGACCATAGGGCACGTTTCCATCTACGCCTGGGCTGAAACAGGAATGCCCTCTTCACAGTCCGTAAGGATACAGGCATGGTTATCATCCACTAGGAGCCTGGCTGGTAGAGCAGATTGCAGTACCTCCCAAATTTACGAAGCAATTATGGTAAAGTGCCTTGCTCAAAGGCACAAGTGTCATGACCGGGGTTCGAACCCACACTCTTCTGCTGATAACACCAGAGCTTGGGTCCGGTGAACTAGACCGCTTGGCCACTATGCCAGAGTGCAACATGATATCATGAGGTGATTACACACAAGTCTTATGCACAGTTGTGCCACCATACACGACACCGGCAGTTGAATGGTTTCAAATGGTTGGCAAACTGGCCAAGAGGATACATACGTAGGTTAGTTCATCACAGAGATCTTCTGAGTTGAAATTATTGTAGGCCCGCTCCTTGAGGTAGTTTCAACTTTTTACGAACCAATTGTGGTTTAGTGCCTTGCCCAAGGGCACAAGGGTCATGACCGGGAATCGAACCCTCACTCTGCTGCTGACAATACCAGAGCTTAGGTCTAGTGAACTTGACCACTCGGTCACGATATACTGTTTGTAGCATGATCTAAAGATTTTAAGCTATCAAAATCTTAAACCGACCTTTCTAATCAAAATGAAAGTCTCTGCTTAGAGGAAGGGATAACGTAGTATTGGTATAGTGCTCGTAAAATAACTTAGAACCCTTTGTCGTGGAAGAGTAGGGGTTAACCCCGGTGTTTGTGGTTCACATAGCAAGCAACATTGTTTACCAGTTTTCTCGTTAAGTTCACTTACGAGGCATCATTGGTTTCATCACCAGAAGTATGTAATGATAATTATAGGCTCATTAGAAAGCAAAAAAAAACATAGGTTCGACTTTTCTTGATTGATTTTTGCTTCTGTATTACGATACATTTCTTTTTGTTAGACATGGTTGCTTTCTTGTTTATACAAAATTATATACTTTGGTAAATATCGAAATGTCAACTTTTAGAGACGGGGTTTATTATTTCTCTGGCCATTGGAATAAAAGAGTTCTATTTTGTTTTATTGTGTTTGGTATACTGACCTTGTGTTGTTCTGTGAAGTGATGTACTTGCTCAAATAGAAACCAGAGTTATCAGTCCACAGTCTACCTGAATATGTGATGTAGATGTCGTAGTCTTCATGAGGCCGGAGCATCTCTTTCAACTTGAGAACCAAGAAAGCGTACTCCTCAATCATCTTATAACTCTCAAAGATGTCTGTCTTATCCGATGTACTGACGCTATGGACAGTTGGCATACCGTGGATGCTGATATTCTTGGAATGTAGGGTGATCTCATCTGTTGCTTCCATGCACTCCACTTTTATCCGGACCCAGCCGTCAAAAGTAAACCTCTCTCCGAGCTTTGAGTCTGGTACGTCATCGTCGTACAAGAACGGACGGAGGTTGAGCTCGTAGCGTCTCGGTAGGACGGTCTTGGACAGCCGGCCCTTCGTGAGGTCTGACGGTGTATCAGTAGCAGCATGAGTTGGTCTCACCGTTGGTGCAGTCGTTGGTGCAGTCGTTGGTGCCTGGATTTTGGACCGATCGGTATGTAGTAGGCCATCAGAGACGTCGCAACGAGAAGTACACACACTGTTAGGATTGAGCACGCGATCCGAATGGGGGTGCAGTCCATACCGTTCCCCTTCCGATCAGATTTGTCTGGTTGTGAAACATAATATATCGGGTCGCTATCCTTTCTTTCGGTATTAAGCTCCATGGTGTATTCAGATAGTTGAGCTTTTCAGGTGCTCCCTTGAAGAGGATACAAACTATACCACAACTTGAGATAAAGGTACAAGCTGTATTATTGATGAAAACAACTACAAAGTGTACTCCATTTCATTCCTGAGCTGAGCTAGCTACAGCCGAGATCAATCCTGTTTTCCTCAACAAAATTCACCAATGGTTTACCTGTGATTTGTTGCCTCTATCCGTATGAATGATACAAGCCTGAATGCAAAACTTCTGAATGCACCCTCAAAGTACCCGGTGATTTCTGCAACTGTCGGTTTGTTCCTCTATAAACAAAACTATTGGAGTTTGTAGTGCATTGTGTTATTTTATAAACCTTTTCCAGCTTTGATTTATTTGTTTTGTCTGCGGACAGGCTTATTGAAGTGGAAATTACCTGGGTAAAGTGTAAAACAAATATCAGGAGTTCGGCCCCCACTGTAATTATCAGTGATTGTAATGTTTATTTTTTGTTGACATACAACCCCTATATGAAATCATTTCAATGGCAATTGATGAACTACTGAAACGATTACGAGGGCCAGAGTACAAGAGTTGGTATACCATGGGTTACTTTTCTGTTGGGGTTACGACAAGTCATTACAACAGCTATACTAACCTGTTGCTTATTATGTTCCAAATCAGTCATCACACTCTAAATACCTGCGTGAATTATCATAATCGTTAATCCACCTTCACATCACGAGACAATGAATTTGATCTTCCCCTCGATCTCTTCATTTTCTTCTATATCTTCAATCTCTCTCATCCGATCAGTGTCTTCAATCATTTCAATATCTTTGTAGTCTCATTAATCTCTTAAATTTCATTCATCTCTATACCTCTCGCCAATCTCGTAAGTCTTTCTAATCCCTTCAATCTCTTCCAAATCCTCTGTCTCATTAATATCAACAATCTCTCTAATCCCTTCAACCCTTTCATCACTTCTGTCTCTGCGATTTCCTCAATCTCTTAAATCTTTTTAATCCCCAAATTTCTTTAGTCTCTTAAATCTTTTCCAACTCTTCTATCCCTTCGATCTCTCTATAATGTCTGTAATCCCTTCAATCTTTTCCATCTCTTACAACTCTTCTGTCCCTTCAATCTCTTCAGTCTCTCTAATCTCTCGAATCCCTTCAATCTCTTCCAACTCTTCTGTCTCTTCGATCTCTCCTATGTCGGTAATCCCTTTAATCTCTTCAATCTCTTCCATCTATTGCCACTCTTCTGTCCCTTCAATCTAAAATAAAAATTAAAATAACACTAATTTCTGCTCAAACAATTACATTTGAGCTATTTTAACACCCTTATGTTAAATTCAATTCTCTTTTTGGTATCTATATGTGACAACACCCATGGTGTCAATTTTTTTGACACCCCAGTGTTTGAAGTGTATGATTAACTTGTATAACTTGTAATAATTGGGATGGGGGGATGTTGGCAACACATTGACAAACCTTAAAGAAAAAATCCAATAATGGCAGCAATAATTGAAACTGCAAACAATAGTTGCAAGTATTAATAACAACTAGGTATTTAAAAACGCCTTATTGCGGCGTGAGCCTCCTCAAAGCTCTGTAAACAGTACGTTATTAGAAAGTAGAACCTTTAAACTAAGCAAACGAGCGGAATAAAAGGAGCAAAACATTAAAAAGCACGAAGATTTATAGAAGATGATTATAAAAAAAAACGTTAAGACAAACAAATTGGGGCGGATACCCGCTAATACAGTGCAATCTGTCCCTACCCGTAAGCTGGTATAAGCGCAAAATAATGTTTAAGCACAGACAAATCTTGCTTATTGGAAACGAGTTTACCAGGTTAAAAATGCTTTGTTATTGTTTACAGTGTTGTGGCTGGTTTTCGCTAAATTTGTTGTTCGGCTAAGCATTTTGAAACTCAGTTTAGATTTTTGCTCAAGCTCAAGTCTTGCCATCATTACGAAGTCCCGAGGGCAATTTCTAAATATTATTAAACATTCTCTTGGCAAGCACGTGTATTGTAGCTGTCTCAGTAAAACCACTAACTAGTGCATAACTTTCTCAAGGTATATCAATAGCCAAACGCAAAATTTGTTAATCTGCAACTTAATAGTTATATTACAATATCATGGTTAGACTTGAACATTGGCATTTCCACAAGGTCATTTATAATTGTTGTCAAACGCAGTTGTAAACCTAATACAAGCAAACTCCACAAATTTATATATTAATTTAAAATACAGGTCACCTTTACAGTACCATGCTGCCGCCGTAGGATTGTGTTTAAACTTGTCCCTGGAGAGTTTTAAGTAGCAAAACTGCTCAACAAATTTACCCTGCTAAGCAATTTGAAAGCGGGACACCCCTCGCGATAAACGTATGGGTAGTGACAAGTAATCCTGCTTAGCGAGAGTTTTTGTGCTTCCTATTTGTTGTGCTTAACAGCTTTGTGAGTTTGGGCCCAGGCCTAAATGAGCGAGGCCATCCATTGCTTCGTTTGTTCGGCACTGTTTGCCATCCACCGAATGTTCACCTTCGTTGTTACAATGGCCGACTTGTAGACGTACTTCAATACGCCAAGTTGATGGTTTTTGCCAAAGTCCAGCAACTGCAAATAATCATAACAGTGAATAGTTTAGAAATTATGGTTCGAGAGTTTACAATTGATTTTTTTTCTGAATAAAAATTGTGAAAAATTATCACACTCAGAAGAAATTGACACAGGTCTCATGTGGGTATTCAAACTAAAAAAATGTATTTTCGGCCCCCGTTGAAAAAGGACGAAGACGAGATCTGTAGAATATGCTACTCATGTCACCTTGTTTACAAAGAGCAACATGGTCTGGACTTCCTGCAGGCACAGTTTGTACACAGCTCATTGTAAGAGACACAAAATCGTAAACATTTAATAGGAGGTTGCAGTGCGTGACTTCCATGAAATGTTGACATGATGAAAGGTTCATGCATCTTATAAACTAGCAAGTTTTTTTCTTGAAGAATATGTTGAAATGACACCGAACAAAAAATGCAGTACACCCTAAAAACGTCCGAGGTAGAATTGACTCGGATTCCGGGACCGAATTTACCCGGATTCGGGGTCTCGGGGGCCTGACCAAGGGATTTTGCATCAAATTGACCCATTTGTGGGTCATTTTGACTCAGATGTTGACCCAGAAATAGGTCATGGACATAATAATATTTCAGTAAAAGTATTTGGGATATTTTTTTCTTGTGAAGGTAAGCAATAGCAAAACAAACCTTACCGTTTGTAATATCACAAAGGTCTTTATATGCAAATATAACATATCACATCTGTGGCGTGTCGTGGCCGAGTGGTTTAGTTCACCGGACCCAAGCTCTGGTGTTGTCAGCAACACAGTGTGGGTTCGAATCCCGGTCATGACACTTGTGCCCTTGAGCAAGGCACTTAACCATAATTGCTTCGTAAAAAGTTTGGAAGGTATAGTGCATTCTGCTCTACCAGCCACGCTCCCAGTGGATGATACCCATGCCTACATCCTTACGGACAGTGCAGGGGGTAACCCTGTTTCAGCCCCAGGAGTAGGTGGCAACGTGCCTCTGGTGTCAGCTGATTTGGGCTCAACAGCCCAAATCAGTTAAGTGTAGCCCTCACCTTGAGTGACAGTTCGGCCTTGTGAGTTAGGCGATATCTCATTAAAAAAATAAAAAATCCTAGCCCAAACGTCTTTACGTTATTACTTCAAGTCTTGCGTCTTTAAGGCTCCCCGTCTTTATCCTGAGGGATACGTACAAGCAACCAGTCTATGTTTATCCCTGCTTCAACGAACCTCTTGCAGTTTCTCCCGTGTGTTGAAAAAAGACGTGATTTCTCCGAAGACATCGGACAATGAAATCTCACGGTTTTCTTTAAACCTGGAAGAACAATTATTTTAATATTTTTTTTAAATCTTCGGACATCTTGACCAAGACTAGCCCAGGGAAGTACAAAAGATGAAGAAAACTGTCATCAAAAATATGTGTTTTCCTGGTGAAACCAATTTTTTTAATGTAAACATTAACATTAAATAAAATTTAGTAATCGTTGACTTTTTATGAAATTCAAAGTGAGTGAAATTTAATGGAATTGAATCAGTTAAGATTGCTCTTGGGTATTCGGTTCCAGAATTGCAGTAACTTCTTCAAATAATTAATAATTCAAGTGAAGTGTTGTACAAGTACTAGTATGTTGATGACCAATCTTCCAACGCATTGGTTCATTATAAAGCCTTCAGATCTCTAAAAATTGTGCTGTTTGGAATTGCTTCTTATCCTTTTCAAGAGTTGGTTGTGCACACAAACAACTAAAGTGTTGTTTAACAGAAAACACCAAATTTGCCTGTTGAAAAAACAACCAGTTGAACATAGGTCCGCCATGTTGTGTGTGTAGTTAAACAATTTGGTTCAACAAATAACTGGACCGTGTTCTGTCGTGGTTTCTATACTGAGGAGAAAAATGTTTCTCACAGTGCGTAAGTCTCTTCCCAGTTGTTGCGGAGGAAGTCCCAAGCCACTTCGTAACCAGCTGGATTCTCGGCCACGCCCATTAGGATTAGCGCAGCCTCACCACGATATAGGCCTAGCTCAATCGCCGTCTCCAGAAAACTGAGAAGACAAAAATCAATGCAAAGAAATCAATTTAACAGGGAAAAAAGAAACACACGACTTTCATTTAACCCTGCGAGCAGCACCCCCCTTGAATGTCCTCATGCAGCAAAGGGGGAGCTCACAGAAGGCAGTTTCTTAATAAGCGTATATAACATTGTTTGGATGACACAATCCCTTTTCTAAGGGTCTATATAGATGAATGGAGGTCCCCCTGGACACACCTAGAAAGGATTGAAGCATTCAGGCAATTTATAGGTTGGTTCACATGATTTTTTTAACAGTAACTGCCACTTCTTATAAGTACAGTAGGGCCTACACGATTTCTTGTTGTACAGTAACTGCCATACAATATGAGCAGTACATCAAACAGTCGTCTGAAACATGGACATAAAACAGTGGTAGACAGCACCTGTGGGAACCGCTGTTTATTTACAACCTGTCACTGGACTATGATGACTCATAGCATTGAGCTTTGCTAGCCTAGCTGCAAAAAAACTCAAGGTGATTAGATCTGCACACACTACAATGGGCTTATACTTTCTACACAAATGAATAAGGTTCGGCTGGAGTCCAAGCTATTCCAAAATTTGCCTGACCTGTACATAGCGCGCAATGTTAAAAGTGACTTTAGAATGTCAAACTAGAGGGTTTCATTGAGGGTTCCATGTAGTTTCAGCGGAATTGGCCCAAACATTTTTCAGTAATTAAAAAAAGGAAAAAAAGTGCCTTCCGGAGGCTCCCCGTTGTGGCTCGCAAGGTTAAGTTACTTCCACCCGGCCCATCCCCTTAATTAGTAGTCAGAGTACCTTTTCAAAAGTGAAGTGTCCCTCGAGCACGTGAGGGCGCGCATCCATCGAGCCCTCTCTCGTCGGTCATTGGTCGTCTGCATCACTTCCCATCCAAAGTTCCACTCTGCTCGGCCACCGAAACGAATACCATTACAATACACAACTGACCTAAGGTTTGGGGAGACTCTGGGGGATAAATAAAAAAGATACAAATTTCTCGATGTAATTAAAAGTCAGCCATTCATTCCTCAATTGCTGATAATACCTTTTGCAATCAAACGAACCAGGACCGTTGTGACGTACTTTTTCCTTTGACTGTGTACCAATAGTCTGGGTGGATTAAGATAATAGAGGCACAATCATATGAAAAAAGTGGCATTTACATGGGATTGTAAATGACATTGTTTTGTATACAAACTTTGTTGAATACCCTCACGTGATAGGCTTTTCCACGTCCATGTGTGATTTCATTAATGTTGATGCTTTGTCAACACAGTGGTTGTTGCCATGAAAACAAGCTACAGATGTCACATCAAATTGTCTTGTCTTTCTGCGTTGTCTGTAGGGGAAAACGAACACGGGTATAAACAAGTGAAGTTTCGAGTCCCGGTCGTGGGATTTGGGTTCTTGAGCAAGATACCTTCCGTAGTTTCTTTATCCTTCGGATGGGATATTAGGCCGTATGTCCCGTGTATTAGGGTTTAGTAATGCACGTAAAAGAACCCAGAACACTCATCGTGGGAGAGTAGGTGTGAACCCAGGTGTTTCTGGTTCACATAGCAAGCACCCTTGTTTACAGGTTTCCTCAGGCTTGCGAGCTACAGTGATTATGTTCACTAGTTGAGGCATCCTTGGTTTCATTATCAGAAATTATTAATACAAACAACAGTGAGTAATAAACCACAAGGGAAACAAACTGGGTAAGTTTAGATAATTTTATCGCTAATTATAATAATAATGATAATAACAATAATAATATAATAATAAACAAAAGGTGATCAATTTCAGATTCTTAACATATCCGTTTCCAGATTGTGTGGATTTTTTTTTCCTGAATGAAAATAACAACATGCATTTATTTCACACTTATTGGGCGTCTTTTCATTCTAAAACACATAAATAAAATTGTACTTTTCTGCAAATGTTCGATTCAGTTTCCCTGTCAATAACACTAATGTTGTATACCTTCGAACATCTGATGTAAAGGTGTCATTCCAACCCGACTCAGCATAAAGTGGCTCTATTAATTGCTGCATATAATTCTGTCAAGTAAAACAAAACAAGAAGAAACGGTAGAGGATTGAGGAACGAAAAACTATCTTCTTTATTTTACCCTTGTACCGATGTGTGATAAACATTGTATACTCCATGCTCTCCCGAGTCCTGTGTGATAAAACCCACAATTCTGGTGGATTCGAACCCAACACCCTGCCATTCTGGAGCATAGGTCTTACCACTAGACCATTGACTCGAAGACAATAGCTTTTATCAAATCCGGTCTTGTTCAATGATGCCTCTTCGACTTTCCAATCTTACCTGTACTGAAGAGGAGGAGGTCGATGGGGATTGACCCGTGTCATTGCCCGGCAGCATCTTGGCAAAGTAGGAGGATGTTGCCACAACAGACCTTCGAGTCGAGTGGGAAGACGGTGCAAGATATGTTGAGATGTTTTGATAGATGTAGGAGGGAATGACTCTAGCAATTAATAAGTAGAGCGTATTGTGGATCAGTCCATCCTTAGTCGCCGGTGGGAAAACCTATCGAAAGTAAAGACGTATATCACACTTGGCTTCAACTTAAATATCAAACTTTTGAATTCTGGTCTTACTTGGTGGCTGTCATTGCCACTAAACCTCCTGCTTTTCCCTGTAAAAAAACCAAAATAAAAAACATAAGTGGTAACAAAAAAGGAAAAAAGGAAAGAAATACCTTCAGTTTGTACTGATAATAAATTTCATACCAGCAGTATAAATCTTCCAAAGAAATATTTTCGTCTGAATTTCTGCCAAAATGTAAACGAACTAGCATCTGGAAACCCCGAGTAACTGCTGTTATTGCAAAAACAGAAGTAACGACAACATGAACGCGCAGAGAATCCTTGCAAAACAAAACTTGTTTTCCGTTGTTTCACTCAATGTGACAAAGGGGGTGTTTATTGAAATCTAGAGGGTGGGGAGGGAATGAATTTTACTCTACCAGAGTGGTTTTTGCTCTGAATACGACGCAGTGTCCATATGTAATACTTTTGCCAAATCATTAATAAACACACGAATCGAGAACAATTACACTTGGGTCGGTGGCAGCTTGGTCCAGGAGACGTTGCCAGTTGTCGTCTTCGTAATTGACGAGATAGAAACCAGCCATGTCGGCGTTGGCAAGGTACCAGTCATTAGATGCAGCCTCGTCCGGTAACTTGAAATAAGCTTCAGACAAAAACAGAATAAAACACATAATGTTACTTTTAGCTAGCCTTGAAAGTTTTACAGGTGTTAGATCAAATGAAAATTGTATGGATAATACTCATAATTGCTATCATTGCTTTATCTAAATCTATAGAGTGTAGGGAGACCAAGTGCGCCCTCAGCAGAGAGCGTGTACACTTTTCTCTGTATACTCTCACTGTTTTGTAGGGAGCATGGCCCTTGCCATGCTCTTTATGTTTGTCATCTGAGAGGGATAGTGTTGTTGTAGATCCCCCAGTGAGTATCTTGCGGGGTTTATACCAAGCTATTCTGTCAGACAGGTTTTGTTTGTAAGAGATAGAGTCATCGTTAATTCTAATGTATATTTGCCACGCATCATTTATAAGAAGCCATGTGTTGATACTTTGACACATTCTGATGTATTTCACTGTGCTGTCCTGTTACTATATACACTGTGTACTGCTACTTTTATTCTAGGGATTAAACTGGTTGTTGGGAATTGATCTTTTATAACAATTTAGGACGTCACCTTGTGGTGTTTTTTTGTTTTTATTGATGAAAACTGGAAGAGGACCGCCTCCTCCTCACTCGACGGGGAACGATAACTTCAATTATCGTTTGACTATAATTTTCTCTTTTCAGGATACCTTCCCATTATTCTTTGCTTCTCTATTTTGCTACAATTGGATATGTTTTCGTTTGTGCTTGTTTATGCCTCTGTTAATAGGAACACATTGGTACAGACTTATATTTCATAATCGCCAACTTATCGACTGGAAAAGTATCAAATATTCTTTTCCGGGTTGTTTTAACCCTCTGTTTCCTTCCCCGGGGCTCATAAACATTGATTGATTAATTAGTGACTCACTATACTGGTCTGTTGGTTCCATCCATAGATGTTCCGGTTTGTCATACTGATCCGCCGGTCCGGATTTATACACGTACGTCAGTGGAACATACCAACGGTACCTGTGCAAAAAGAAATAGCGATATATGCATACATATATGCAGCCCCGCCAATCACCGGACATACTGATTAAAGGGACACACCGGCTTCGTTGGGCCATTTGGGCTACGAAATAGACTAAAACATTATTCCGAAGGTCTTCCTGGAATGGAGAAGAGTGGTTCATAAAAGAAAACCATCAAATTTGGCCGTTTTCGAGCATTTTTCAAAAAACGAAGGTCACGTGACTTTTCGGAACCAAAATGTGGTTCCGAAAAGTCACGTGATCTTCAGAGTTAGTTTTACTTCCAGCCGTATAAAAGTAATTTACTGAACCAAATTTAAGTATTTTTTTTTATAATTGTTCATGAGTATTTGACAAAAAAGACTATGTATTCAGTTTAAGGATACAAGTTGTAAATAATGATGACAAATCGAACGTAAGATTCGCATTCAGAGAGTCCGTGCTACAGAAGCATGTTTTACGGCGCATCGGCGTGGGGAACTAGCGGGTAAACCTTTTGGCATGTCCCGTGCAGCCGGTGCCGCGTCTCGTGGGGCCAGAGAGACAAACCACGGCATGAACTCGGAGCCTGCGGAGGGGTAGGGATCCATACCATTAATTACGTTTTGATTAACGAGGGTTTTAGTCTGTAGCCCTAGCTATCATCCCCTAACTATTGACACGGTACGTGATGCCTGCGCTACACACGCGGCGGGACGACGACGAATAGCTGCACGATGTCCACATGATACAAGTTGATGTGGATCGGACTGTGTTTATGTCGGTTTTTTATTTACACGTGAATTTGTGCTTGATGGATATGAAGACTGGATCCTCATGCCACGCCATTGTTATAATTAATACATAAACAGAGCACCGGTCTAACTCACAACAATGTCACGTAAACTTGACAGTTGCAACGGCTGGAAAAGCGTATACGCTGCCCTCTGACCGCGTTTTGTTTTTTTCACATTTTTCGTTAATTACGTGACATTTTGATGATTTTTTTTTGACAACCATCTCAAAATTATTGTCTGTGATTCCACATCACTAAATTAGGTAAACAGTAAGCCGGTGTGTCCCTTTAAACGAGCTGAAGAGGGTTCCGCAGTTATAGTCATGAACACACATGATTATATAGCTGAGGGCCTCCGACAGCTCAGCAACAGTGATAATTATAAGAATGTGACACTGACTCTACTCAATATTTTTCTAAACAAATCAGTGACACTCTGGTTAGAATTCACATTGACAACGGTATTGAGAAAGATAGGTTTTACCATCTCCTCCCACAGGTATGGTGTTCTATAAGCGACAGATGTGCGTCGCGTCGTGCCGTCGCGTCGCCTGTTCTGTCGCGTCGCCTGTTCCGTCGCCCGTCGCGTCGTGCGTCGCGTCGTGCCGTCGCCCGTCGCTTTGTGCCGTCGCCCTTCGCGTCGTGCGTCGCGTCGCCTGTTTTTCAATTGTTTTTCATAGAGGCTTCGGCTGCCGTCGTCCGTCGCGTCGTGCCGTCGCGTCGTCCGTCGCGTCGCCCGTCGTCCGTCGCGTCGTGCCGTCGCGTCGTCATTTTTTTAACCCATGAGTTCTTCGTTGTCTCTGACAATGTTGTACCAGGCTGAACTCGGCACTAAATTAAGTGCCAGCACAAAATTTCAAAAATCTTAGTCAACGACCGTCATTGACAGTCAGAACGGAATACCAAATTCTTATGTTCGTCCTCGTTTTAATTGAAAAGTTGTCATCATAAAATCATGAAATCTTTTTATTTTTCTTCACAGATGTCTGCCCTATATCCCAGACTGTCATGCCAGGGTGCCCCCCCCCCATTTATTTAGTCCACTAATTAGCTCTGCCAATTTAATTAAACAATTGCATAATTATAGCCCGTGTGACAACTTATTGTACAAATTCTAGATTAAACACGCTACGACCTAATTTTCAATTTCAAAAGGTATCATCGAAAGATCATGAAAACTATTATTTTTCTTCACATATGTCTTCTAATTAGTACAGCCCAACTAACTAAACACAGTGCATAATTATGGCCCATGCGCAAATTTATTATACAACTACCCAGTTTTCAATAGAAAAATTGTCACCGTAAAATAATTAAATCTAACTTTTATTTCACCGATGTGTTCCTTAACTAATTTGAACTTGCAATGTGCCCCGGTTCTAAGGCTGTTACCACGCTGCTTGCTGTTTTGCGTATGGACCCTTTTTCAACATATCTTTGATCCGCCTCTTCACAATAAACAAACATGAAAGACACATCTTTTAGAATCTTAATTTTGCTTTGAAATCCACAACAAAATGTTTCCTGGAGAATAAAATGAAATAAAATTAAATATAAATATGTGTCCTTTAATGTGATGATCAATTTGTTTATGTCAATTTGTATCCTGAAAAAAAATATATATATATATTTATATATATATTTTTTTTTTGGGGGGGTCTCAACTTGTTTTTGGTTTGCTTCATTTATTGAATTGTTTATTTAATAATTTATTGATTTGCTTATATATTTCTTCTTCCCTTTTCATTTAGTTATTTTTTGAGTCCCCATTCAGTATAGATACATGTTGCCGTCTGTTGTTTTCTCCCAGTCTGGTTGGGTGCACTCGTATTACTATACATTGTAAACTCACGGGGTTAAAGTACCAACACCGTACTAGCGCAGTGGGATAAGGTGCTGGGACTGTCTCAACACTTGGACCACCCGATCCAGGTTCGAATGCCGTCTGCACTAATATAGGTTCAAGGCCTTTTGCTGTCTGTGGCAACAGTGTGATTGGGATCTGCCTTGCTTCCTCCCCTAAGGTGTCAGGGCCCTAGTGGCTAGGCAGGGGGGACAGGGGAGGATATGCTGCTGGGTCAACCGCCACAAATAAGGGAACTATATCGTTGTCCGTAGGGGGGCGCAGAGCGCGCTATCTAACCCCTCGGGCGCGTGAACGCCTGACACTACCAGCATTGCGTAACTTTTTAATCTTTTTTTTAGTATAAGGTAGAGATTTTATTTCTTTAATTTTGTATTTATTTATTTTTTTATTTATTTTGTATTTGTTGATGCAACTACGCAATAAAAGTTACATGAAATACTGCAAAAACATTTTATTAAAGAAACAATTGCAAAAAAAGAAACCCAAAACATGTATGAGAATAAGTTGCGATGATCGTAACCCTCTCTACAGACGGGCTGTTTACCGGAGGGTTACGAGGTGTTGTGCACGAGATTCATAACCTGTTAGAGGAGTGAAGTCATATTGTTATTGAGGATTGATAAAAGTTTAGGCAGTTTAGGGTGGAAAGTGGTGACCAGGGCAGCTATCTTGGTCGGGATCGAAAGCTACCCTATCTACCCTATTAATATAAATTTAGTAGGGTAGATGGCCTTAGCTTGATGTAATTTATTAAAGAATTTGCTATACTTTTTCCTTTTTCTGGATACCTTCCCATTATTCTTTGCTTCTCTATTTTGCTATAAATGGATGTGTTTTCGTTTGTGCTTATTTATGCCTCTGATGAAGGTCAGGTTTTGACCGAAAGCTAAGGCCATCTCCCCCACCAGTGCTATGCATGTAATTAATATATACACGTTTATTAAACTAGGGGAGATGGCCTTAGCTTTCGATCTATATATATGGATACATCTCAACATTTTCGTTGTGACTTTGTGTTCACGAGATGGGAATCAGATAATAAAAAGAAACAATTATCAGCATAAAAATATTGAAGATCTGTTGTGATATTTTTTCTGTACATTCAGAGATCTAATTGAATACCATGCCTTACCCTAGATTGTCAAATTCTTGCGTGCTGTTTGAGTCGGAATGAATAAGGAATCTTCTCTGTGTCGCCACAACATCTTGTCCGGTTCTTGTCAGAGTGATCAGAGGGTAGCCTGGCTGAAGGGTCCAGGTATCCATGATTCTCTTCACGTCGTGTTTCCCGACGTCTTTATCCGCCTTTGTAACAGACAAAATTTTCCAAAAATGTTCCTTGCATTTCAACAGCAGGTGCAAAAGTTTAGAAAAATAAAAAAAAAATCACTGACTATAGTAAGTACTGTAAACAAACCTTTTTGAAAAGCTTCATTTAGCTAGTGTGTTGGGGTGGTTTTTGTTATTAGCTGTTCCGACATAGTAGGGGCAGCTATTGTTTTCGTCAAGTTTTGTATTTGCTTTTGTTATTAGTATTATTAAAATAATAACCTAAAATCACGGACGACGTCACTATGGCATCATTTATTTCGCGTTTTGTATCTGTGTACGAAACCATGGCCCTGAAAAATGTAAGTATTTGGTTGGAAAAAAAACATAATTTTTTAAAATAAGTTCAATTGTTTTTACCCATAAAACACAAATGTTTTTTTGAAAACACAATTGGTTTTACTAAGAGTTATCCAGTCCATTAAAAATAATCAAATACAATCGAGTTTCACGATAATTAACGATTAGATTGGTAAATCTGACCACATGGCTGGAACTCTGTATTGCACAATCACGGCAATGTGTCTGAAATTGCGCTGCAGTATTTTACTAACCGAGGGTGGACCAATTAGTTAGTACATACCCCATTGGATTTGTGCATGACCGACATATGTCATTCCTTGGTAAAGTTAAGGTTTTTCTTTTAAAGGCATTTGATTGGGATAAGTTTCATACAATCTTGTACCTTATACAATATATTAGTATGAAAAACACACTTTTTTCACCATGACGTCATCGGGTGTCAAGTTACAGTAATTCAAACTTATTACTTTAAAAAATCATATCTCCTGAACCATAAGCCATAAAGTCGTAATGTTTGTACTGTCTTGTAGCTTACAACACTTGTGACATTTTGTCCATACGGATAGCCCCACTTTGACCATTACTTCCGGTCCAAACAGGAAGCTAAAAACTTCAAATAATCATATCTCCTGGACCAAATAGTCATAAAGTCGTAATGTTTGTGCTGTTTTGTAGCTTACAATACTTGTGACATTTTATTCATAGTAATCATCCATTTCCTTCCGGTCCAAACAGGAAGTTCAAAGTATAAATATCATATCTCCTGAACCACATGTCTTAAGGTCATAATCTTTGTGCTGTCTGTCAGCTTATTACACATTTGACATTTTATTCAAAAGCATGACCACACCTAGATATTTTCTTCCGGCCCAAACAGGAAGTTCAAATATTAAAAATAAAATCTCGCGAACCACTTGTCATATAGTCATAATCTTTGTGCTGTCCGCTAGCTTAATACAGAGCGTTTATTCAAATTAAAACAAAACGGAACAGCTTTGCATTTGGGTGTTTTTGTTTGGTTTTTATTTCGTTTTGTTGCTGTAGTTTTTGTTGTTGCAGGTTTGCTTATTTTGCCTTGCAAAAACACTTACAACTTGATATTCTTTGTCAAGAGACACTTACGTTGGTCAGTTCATACCATAGATGTTCCGCATTGGAATTCTTGTAGGCCCGCTCCTTGAGGTAGTTTTGTATTCCTTGGTTGAAGACATCGAGAGTCAAGAAATGCTCCATCATCCAAATGACAGACGAGGCCTTTAAAAAATAGAACGGGGAGGTCATTATAGAACAAGTCTGTGGAGAGAAGGGTTATTAGAAAAAGAACGGGTCGATCTCAAAAAAAAACCCCAACTTATTGAGCAAAAGAACGGTTAAAATTAGCCAGTGGAGAGAACATTATTATTTACGGTAGCTGTATTTATTTTATATCAAAAAATAAACAATCAGAAGTAAAAGAGGGGTGATGGGAAGGTATTTAACACAATTGTTTATGTTAAGTCCAAAGGGTTTGACTGTCATCAGTTGGTGAATCCAGTGTGATTCTCTGAGCTTGCTGTGTTGAATCGTCACCATTGCAAGCCTCAATCACAGTAAGTTCGACATCTTTGATGCTGTAATTAGGGCTGATGGGGAAGTGGATGGGGACAGTATACGGTTTCTTGGTCTTTATGGAAGAGACATTGTTCGCAAAGCGAAGGTATATAGTTTAGGTTAAGTCTCTCCCAAATATTGTCGTCCACATCTCTGTATTTCTCCTGTGACAACCCTGTATTTCTGTTAAGGTGGGGGTTGGGATGTACCTGGGGGAGTCTGGCCCTGACTAGGATGTCACCAAGGTTCTTAGGGCGGCGGAATGCAACCATTGGGCGCTCAGGGATTGCTGAGCGTAGCCTCTTAGAGGAGTGGAGAATAGTCTCATTGTTATTGAGGGATGAAGGGAGTTTGGGTAGTTTAGGGTGGTGACCATGGCAACTCTCTTGGTCGGGACTTTCGGAACAGTTGTCTATTTATATATTGCGGGTTTATACACACAGAGTAAGGTACAGAGTCCTACATTGTATTACATGTTTTCCCGGAAATTGCTTTTTTATCCTAAACTTCAGGGGAAACAATAAAACTGGTTCCATGATTGGAAATTGTTTTAAAAGCTCATGTTTTGCTATGGCGTCCTCAGAAGGCGAATTATACCTCGAATAAGAAAATTCTTCTTTCGAAGAGAGTGAAAAAAAAATAATAATAAACTAAGATTTTGTATTTCGTGAAATCCGAGTGTGAACGTAAGCCAAGTCCACTTAACATATCAACATTAAACTTTGTTTGACCACACTTTGTAGTACGTGACCAAAGCCTATAATGGGTATCCACGCTTTGTGGGTTACCACACTTGTAAGTGCGTGACAACACCCATTAGTGCGTGACCACACTCGTTAGAGCGTAACCGAACTCGTTGGCGCGTGACCACACTTGTTAGTACGTGACCAGACTGTGCCGTGCGTTATCACACTAAGTAGCGCATGACCTAGCCTTTTGTCAAGGCCATCGTGGCTTGGACAGCTTTGTAAACACTTGAGCGACTGGAACGAGAGACCACGCGCGCGAGCCGAGTGGCGAAGCCACGAGGGCCTTTTCAAACTTGTTTGCGGCTTTTGTAATGAATTATTCATGAAGTATGAAACGTGCGTTATGCATTGGTTTGGACTTTTGCTACCGTTTCGGGTAGCAAAAGTCGAGATTAAAAAGAAACCCATAAGAAACCGCAAACAAGTTGGAAAAGGCCCTCGTGGCTGCGCCACTCGCGTGCGTGGTCTCCCATTTCAGTCGCTTGGCATCGCAGCTCCAAGACACGAAGGCCTTGACAAAAGGTTACGCATGACCAAACTTTGTAATGCGTGACTCTATCTCGCTAGTATCAAATGAAAGAAGACAAGATGGGCTTTCACATGAAGAAGACATCTGTACAACACGTTTAGTACGGTCAGCATGGATCTATTTACCTTGTAATATGCAATCGTGCCAAAATTATCATCCATGTCGTCTTCCGTCGCAAAGACCGGTTCCCTGAGAGACGGGGTTTCACCGGTACAATCGTTGTACAAAGCAACCGAGACTAAGTCAGTAAATAGATTTTCGAACTGAAAATAAGGCATGGAGAGAGGAGGAGAAGAAGAGAGAGAGGGGGCGGGGCCGGGGGGGGGTAAGAGGGTGGGAATTTATGATTGAAAACGTTATTACCCTTTTATAGGATGTATCATGTTTTGTAAGCACTTAACAAATACAAATATCAATATTGTTTTTGCTACAGAAATTATCAAAAGTGCCTTGCACCGTAACCAGTCAGCGTAAGGATACTTTTTTGTTAGGGGGGGGGGGGTGGGGGTGCAATTGGCATTCAGATAGGGACTGACAATCCAATCCACAAGCAAAAGACTCAAGTCTAATGGGAATTATTTTTGTTTAGATTTAGATTTTTTTCTTCTTCATATTATCTCGGGATGAAATTATTACTATTTTTTGCTTTTTTATTTGGGGGGGGGGGGGACAGTTTAATGCCCTTTGGGATTTGTAAATGAAGGCATTGGGAAGCATTCAAAACAGCTGAACAGACTGAACGAAGTTCTCAGACAGGTGACATTTTTTTTTTTTTTTTTATGCGTTTATATGAGGAAATTTTTTTTTAGAAAATATGGTTTAGTCATTAACTTATTAGTAATTGTGTAGTGTCAGCTACAGTAGGGGTGTCGATGTGCAGGGTAAAGCAAAGTGTCATACCGATCTGAACTCCGGAAAAACATGATCAACGCCTATGTGTTCCATATACGTAGCAAAACCTTCATTCAGCCACAAGTCGTTCCACCACTCCATGGTGACAAGATTGCCGAACCACTGTGGGAAAAATGTTTATCAGAAGATTTATTTGATACTCTCTGCCAATTGATGTACTTTTGCCAACTTGCAGCTTTGACGTTGCAAAAGAAAGTCTACACTATTTAATTTGAGACTTCGGAACGCTAGGTGGCAGTAGATGTCAGGGTTACTTCACATTTCTCAATACTGGGCTACTGGGCATCTATACATGGGATATTTTGTTGTTGTAAGTCTGCTGCCACAACATCAGACAAATCGTCCAATTTGTAGGTTTACGCAATGAAGATAAAATCAACTTACCATATGAGCCAACTCGTGTGCGATAACTATTGCGGTATCTCTGTCGTCGTACTGTTCAATCTTGCCGTAAAGTAGCTCGTTATCAGAGTACGTGACCAGGCCCCAGTTCTCCATTGCGCCAATGTTATATGACGGTATGGCAATGTGATCTTCAAAAACCACCGATTAAACAAATTAGTAATAACAGTTCTTGCTGTTGGTCTTCAAACACCATATTGAAGAAGCCCTATTTTATCTGTTCAGTGACCTTATTGCCAGAAATATTCTACATCGAAAATTCTAAAGAAAATTCGAAAAGAGGGCATATTGCTCGGATCAATGCTGCCTGTTAAATTCTATATAAGTTCGCCGACTATCACCCAGAAATCCTAGACGGAACACAACTTTTCAAACTTAAATGCGATTCCTACAGTAGTTAAAAGCGTCTCTAATAAACAGAAATATCATAAACTACAGTATGTTTACACCGCCAGTTGTCTTTTTGTTTTTTGTTTTTGTTTTTTACCACAGATGATGATGGTCGACCGAGGTCGAACTGATGATTTCCAAACCATATTTAAAATTTGCAAAACAACCCCCCTAAATAAACAGATTAATGATGATTTTTTTTACTTGGCATCCTCACCTTGTTTATCCAATGGGAACTCATTGTCCAAGTACTCATCGAAATATGTCTGGACTTTGTCTGCCACATTCAGAGCGTACGGAGCAAACTCGATCAGTTCTGTCTCGCACCAAATGCGAATCTGGAAACCAATTACGAATGTTAATACCCAGAGGGGCAAGGGTCATTGACCGAAATCTCCTCCTAAATATGGATTCGAAAACTACTTAAGAATTTCAACATAGATGCAGTAACTTAAAAATACAGTACGGGATTAATGTCGTCAGAAATGATTCGTTTCAAGCTGAAAATTCGGTGATTGTGAAGATAAATATTTCCAACAGAAAAATTATTGTGAGATAGACGAATAGGAATATACACGTGTTTTAAAGTGAA
>CM063251.1:4757225-4832054 GCA_032158295.1 Pycnopodia helianthoides
GCTCTCTACGTTTTACAGGATGCATACCTGATTATCTGTTATGATATTTATTTAAAAGGTTTCACTGGAGTTAGTTTGTTTACATCTTTCTGTCAACGGCAGTCAACGGCAGTCTGTCCGTATTCCTGCTAGGATCCTGGCAAGAATGTCAAAGCCGTGCCACACACTGTACCATCACAATCGGACTTATCCAGCCTATAGCAGGTTTCAGCATGTATGAAACCCTACGAACTACAGACAGCCAAACTGACAATATGCCTGATGATGCCCCTGATCACGTTAGGGTTTTTGAGCAGAATGACTCTCATGATTGTTCAAGACTTCCAAAATAAGTGCTGAACCGAAACCTAAATGTAAACGTGACCATATTGACGGTTGATATATTATGTCAAAGTAGTTACAATGTTTGGGCTGAAAAAATTAACACATATAAAGGCCTCAAAATTGCTCATAAAAATACCAGGAGTTTTCTTCCTAAAATTGAGGAAATACGTTTCTTGATTAAGAAAACTGACTTAGACATGGTATGCAATTCAGAGACATGGTTGTCTGATAACGTTAGTGACAATGAGGTTTACAGACAAGATAGACTAGATGGGCGACGTGGTGGTGGAGTGTGTATGTATATGAAAACACTCTCCATTTGTTGATAGGGATGACCTAATCATAGGTTTTCCACTCCAGGCGGTGTGGGCAGAGTATAAAATTAATGATTTTAGTGATTTGTTATTGTGTAGTATGTATAGACCGCCTGATGCTACATGTGATTATTAGATAAAACCCTTGATATGCTTGACAAAGTAACAGTCGCAGGTAAAGATGTTGCTCTATTTGGTGATTTTAATATTGATTATAAACTTAACGAATCACTCAGCAATAATCCCATTCACCAGATTGAAAGCCTGGAGCAAGTTCTTGTGTGCGACTAGAGTGACTAGACTTACTAGAAACCATAGAGCACAGGGAGATTGACTAGCTCGACCATGCACTGGAGCATGGTCAATCTAGTCAATTCGAGAGCTACGTCACACACTGTCACACTGTTTCTGGTTAGTCTATAGTCACTCTAGTCGCCCAACCGAACTTGCCCCTGTATGTTCTCAACCAACTGGTTTATAAACCTACTCGTGTTACAAAAAAAAACTCATCAAAGTGCATTGCCCTCAAACTACACCAATTCGTCGCGAGTACCACGAAGTGACCTATCTGTCAAAAATCTCACATTTTTGCGAATCGGTTTTTATTCGAATGATTAGTTTATTCATTACTGTTAATATTTTCAGCAAGTTTCACTACCTAAACCGTAATGGTTTCGTAATTACACTAATTGATATGAACGACGTATCACTAGATTTGTCATTTTTTGTATTTTCACGAAGTGACCTATCTCGATACGTCACTTTACCTACGATACACAAAGCGCTACGGCCAGTTCAGGTGCGCGTATGTGCCATTGTGCATTTTCACGAAGTGACCTATCTGGAAGCACGTAATATTTTCACGAAGTGACCTATCGCGATAGGTCTCATATGCATTGTGTTTGTACACAGCGCTCTGCGGGCAAAACAAGTTTTTACATTTTCACAAAGTGACGTATGTGTTTAGGAATTAATTACTAATTAAAATAATTACAGGAATGAAAACACATTGACATTTCTTTACGAATAAAGTAGTAAGCTTTCTTTTTATCTTAACAAAAAAAATAAAAATAGTAAGCACACTCCGAAACAGCAGCTGGAAAAATAGTACAACTTCAATCGCGTTTTTCTCGGAACTCACTTTTTTTGCTGCGAACGAGATAGGTCACTTCGTGGCACGCGCGACGAATTTATAAAGGAAAAGGTTGCAAAAAAACAAAAAAAAACAAAGGGAACTATTAGACCTATTTCAGTTGTCTGTACCATAGCTAAAATCATTTAAAAGATTATTCAGACGCAACTTGAACTTCTGGACTATTTCACTGATTATGACATGATCAACGTTGATCATTTGACGCACCATTGTAAGAAACTCGTATATCCTCATTATATCACGATTTTTAATTTGTTTTCCCACGTGTTAAATGAAATGTGTTGAAAATAACAACGGTTGCATTTGCCTCTGTACTTAAACAGGAAACCAGTTACATGTACTTGCATAATGACATACCTTGGCTGGTAACTATTATCACAGACAGCAAAATTGTGACTTGGCTACTTTTGTGCTTAACCCCTTTTTGAAATTGGTCTCCGGTTACGATTGACTAAAATCCACAAGCATATACGTCTCGGGTGGGATTCAAACCCACGACATTTGTCATTATAGAGCAGATGCAATACCTCTATAGACCACCGAGCTTGGCTGGTAGCTTGCTCAAGCTGAGCTGATTGCTGCAATGATCATTTGGCAAGCTCTAGCAGGGGCGGATACAGGGGGGGGGACGTGGGGCGCACGCCCCCCCCCTTTTTGCTTGACAAAAAAAAAAAAAAAAAAAAAAAATCAAGTGGAAAATGAGGGAGAGACAAAGTTAATGACATAGGCCCTATACCTATTTTTTTTTTCAAAAAAGCTACTAATAATGTTTTTCTCACACACTGAACATAAACGCGAAACACCTGCAAATGCCGGGCGCGGGGTCCGGGGAGCGTGAAGATTCACCCGCAGCTTGAGTTGACCATGCCATGTACATTGTGCAAGGGAGTTTCTGGCTGTAGGTCAGCACGCGCGCGCGCTAAATACAACGTGACTTTTACAATATGCAATATGAACTTCGGAAACTAGTATTAAGATTTAAAAAGTGAAGACATAGCCCGATGAATAGGGCCAATCCACTTCGTATCCTTGGCTCTAGCACCATTGCATTCCTATTTTTGTGCCCGATTTAATTTTCAAGCCGGGTTATGAAACTTACTGATCGAATGCTACTGTATTTGTATGAAAGCCTATAGTATAACGCTTAATTGTTTTTTTTAAACATCACTGATCTTTTGTGAAACTTGTTTGCTTTTCGAATCGCGAGTGTGATTTTTTAACCACATATTATTAACTAGCGCGAAAACCATTGTCAGGTTCCCTCAACAATCCACAACAGTTATACGATCAACTGCTGAAATTTAATGGGGACCAGACTGATTCAATCAGCGTGCCATCTAGGTTTTGTGAAATACGTGTAATGCGGTGCGCATCTTAAGCCCGCCGTCTGCGCAAAGGATATTGTGCTCAGCGCGTTATGTAAATCAGTCTGGTCCCCATTAGATCGTATAAATGTTGTGAAATTGTTCAAGGAACCCAACTAGTATGGTTCTCGCGCAAGTTGTTAATACGTGATCAAAAAATTCACTCTCGCGACTCGAAAGGTAATAAATTTTCTCCCAAAATCCGTGAAGTTTAGCAATAGGGCTTTCTACAAGTAGGCCTAAAGTAACATTTGATCGGTAAGTTTTCAACCCAGATTAAAAATTACATCGGGCACAAAAATAGGATTGCAATGGTGCTAGGCCCAATTGGCAAGGATACGAACGAAGTGGATTGGCCCTATATATTTATAACTCAGGATGGTTGATTCAAATCAATGACTCCCAACTCAAAAATAAAGTGTTAATAATGATCTTGCTAAAACAAAAGTGGTCAGATATTGCATGGATCGCACCACAGAGCATCTAGAATCCTAACTGTTTCGGAGCATTTAAGTGGGCCCCAGAACCGGCCCGTGTCGTAAGGGCTTCGCGTTACGCGCTCGTAGGATCCACAAATTGCATTCAACATTTGCTGCTTGGTAAATTTTCACGCCCCCCCCCCCGTTTGGAAAATCCTGGATCCGCCCCTGTCTAGCCTACCGTTTCCCATAGGATATTCTAATTGAATACTACATGTGTAAAATTCATCGGAGCATTTCAAAATAGTACAGAGGTCATCGAAGTGTTGCCCTGACAGTGTTGTGAACATATCGGCAGATTGGGCTTCAACTTGACAAAGCTTAAGGGGTACGTATACCATTGGTACGATGAAATGTACACAGATTCACAAAGATGGTCATGGTGGAAAACTTCCCTCGAATTAAAGTTTTGTCTGGAATGCTGTTTATTTTTTATAGACGAGTAAAACTTACAGGTAAGATCGAAAATCACAAATGTTCACAGATTCACACATAACGTACATGATTTAAAGTAAGTAACAGTAGAAAGGGTTCCTTAAAATATTTCTGCCTAAAATGCTATCGTTTCTGAGAAATGAGTAACACAATAGTTTTTATCACGCGTGATAAATACTCGATGTTCCGAAAAAACAGAAAACACAAAATAAGGTCTCTTTTCACTATTTTCTCGCGACCACGATGACCAATTGAGCTCAAACTTTCACAGGTTTGTTTGTTCACGCATGTTGAATCACACAAAATGTGGGCTCTGATTTTGAGCTGTTACCCAAAGTGTACCATACCTTTAATGAGTTTGACTTGCGAGTCCCAAACTTTGATGTATGAAAATAGTAAAAACAGTGATGGGGTTTTTCACTATTTTCTCGTGACTCCGATGACCGATAGAGCTCAAACTTCCACAGGTTTCTTCTCTTAGGTATAATTTGGGTCGCACAAAGTGCGGATTCTGGTCTTTGGCAATTACCAAATACATGGTTCTTGAATCTATTTAATAATGGACACTTAATTAGCGCCGGTATCTGCCAACTTTGACGTTCGTGGCGCGTGAACATTGTTACCCCGGTCATATGGACCATTATTTTTGTTCCTTAAAATAAACCATCTCAGCTCCCTGTGGAGTATACAGCCTGTGCTGCCAAACATGTAGCGCAGCAAGATAAAACCACCCCAAGAATCATCCAGTGTTCAACCCAAGCTCGATGTTGTGGTTTCTTTCAACAAGAACTTGAGTCCGGTGCCCCAGACCGCTCGGCCACTAACAAGCTGGGAAAAAATACTCCTTTTTCCTATAAAGGGTTATGTGAACTTTTCTAATAGGCCGCACATCCGAGGGACCCTTGATTGAACCCCTGGTTGGTAAGTAACGTCAGGTATTTGGGCTAATTTGGGTGTTCTGGGTTTTGTGTAGCGCTGTATAAAACCAAATAAATGCTGTCCTGGGGTTGAGATTTGCGTTGTGGGTGCTGAGGAGAGTACTGGTTCGGGTGGGTGTGAACCAGCGGATTGATAAGCCAGCGTTGAGGCTGTCGTGTCAACCCGTAGCTCGGGTAGTGGTCCGGCGGGTGTTTGAGGCCCTCCAGCAACGTAAATCCTCCCGGGAATCTCGGACCCGAGGATAAGCGGTGTCGCAGCCAAAGGCATTGTGAGTAACTTTAAAGTAATCTTAATGTGATGTTTGTGTTGTTCATCAAATGTCCCATTGTTCTAATACGCATGCAGCCAGTGAGTAATTTGTTCATCAAGAAACTTTCGGTATGAAGGCCTATGCTGTGGATAACTAAATATTGTTCGTGTAATTTTGTGCGAACTTCGTAAAGGCGTAGCTTTGCCGTTATTAAAACGAAACTATGCGTTGTAGCAAAGGGTTTTTATATAATGTAACATTTGCAGGAGTCCTCGTGACGGCATAAACCTGACTGGGTCAAACCGTCCTGGGGTGTAGTCAGGGTTACCGCAGCATCCAGCGGGGCGATTCGTGTGGCTCTACCAATGGTGACGGTGGATGCGGGTCAAATTCTCTGCTGGGTTCTCTCGGCGGGTTACAAACAGAGTCTACGCAACGACACGAGCCGCTATACATACACAAGTTTAGGTCAGCTCGTGTATTATTGTGGAACCAATTCATGGATACTTCCTGATATTAAAGTCTTGATGTATACCTATTTTTGTATTAAAAACAATGTTGTACTGTGTAGCTATCAGCCCGTTGATAAGAAATTGGAACGTGCAAAACTTAACGATTAATAATTGTAGGCAAATAAATGGGCATTTCATTTAAACTGTTTATCTTTTGGGGGATTTCTAATCTGTTGTCACTGTTTTCCGTTCTTGGGTTTTAGCTGTCTGTCAGTATTGGTCTGAGTGGAGTGGCGCAAGGCTCCGCTCTGCGACAGACAAGACATACACCGACTATTTATTATTATTATTATTATTATTATTATTATTGTTATTATTATTATTATTATACATTCGGCCAAGATTTAAAAAAAAGTACAAGATACAATAAACAGATACAATATTAAAATGCCATGACACCTACAAATAGAAACCCAAATGCAAATTATGTCGAAATAGAAAGAGTAACACTGACAAATCAAAGCAAGGACAACTATGTAACCATACAAGACAAGCCCATTCTAGAATGGCCAGGAGTAATAAAAGTGAACCTACCACTGTGGCTCGAAAGCCTATTCATCCAATCTTAAAATGGTAAATACATTTTTAATTGGTGTAATTGATACATTCTCTCGAAGACCACCGTTGTTTTATCATTGCACACTGTTGTAATAAATATTGTGTTATTTAGTTTTAAAAAAATCAGGCCTAACGGAACACATTCTTTTTCTGCAAGCTACCCCATTATCTGATTTCAGAGACTCCGATAGCGTGTCCAAACTATGATGTTCGAAAGTGAAAAACAGTGATCGGGTTTGTCACTATTTTCTCCTGGCTCCGATGTCTGATGTAGCTTAAACTTTCACAGGTTTCTTCTTTCAGGTATAATTTGGGTTATTTGCTTGTTTTGAAAAGCATTTCTCACCACATTTTACGCACTTTTAAACTTTTTTTTCTAGAATGTACTCACCAAAACACCAGACGAAAAATGTGTCCCACTTCTTTTGGCAGTTCTTCGGTCCTTTAGACTAGTGTCTCAGTCAGTCCGGTTGGTTCCCGCGCAGGGGTACTACGGTTCCGCCTACTGCTACAGGTCACGTTACTTTTTCTGTTTTCTTTTCTCTGTCTTTTATTACCAAACCAGACTGCTTTCTTGGACCCGAAATCTGGGTCAATTCTGACACGGGAGTGTTTTTATAATGTACTAGCTGTATGTAAGGAACAGCGCCGGTAATGTGTTTTTTTAAAACCTGCAAATGAGATTATGTAGAAGGTTCCACATTAGTGTTATTTGCAAGAATAGGTAGGTTTTGAAATGGAACAGCATTGGTCCATCATGGCAGCAAATCTGGGCCAAGACGCCTTTATAAGCGGAGAATATTTCCTTTGCCGAGCCAATACTTGAAGCGGGGCACCAGTCGTTACAGTGGTACACTATGGTACTTTGGTTGGTAACCTGATACCGCTGGGCATTGTGTTTACGTGTTGAGCAGCTTTATTAATTTGGACTCTACTGCATCTGGATCAGCTTAGGTCCTAATCATTTTAATCAAGATATGGTATAATGGCATCGACAGTGCACAGTAGTTTCAGTGACACTGACAAGAAGTGACAATGTAATGACACTTCTATAGGAACCATGCCTTCCACACATCTGTCAAACCATCCTCCATGGTCATACCGAACAAAATGCATCAGACAAATCTCTGCAACAACACAATTGCTATTAGAACAATATTTATAAGCGCAACATTCAAGTCAAAACACCAAAACAAGACAACAGGCCAGCTGATGGGGTAATGGGTCAACAAGCACAGTGGAGCTCGATCGATCGGTCGCATCGGATAGACGGATAGACTAGACATTAGTTAGGCAGTGCGGTCGGATCAATAGTATCTTATTTGGTAACACTTCAAAACAAACTGTTGACTCTGCTAGAAACCTTGGTGTGAGATTGGACAAGCATCTGGTACTGTCAACTCACGTTAATCAAATTTGCAAGACTGCTTCATTTGCCTTACGAAAAATTGGAACAATTCGTCCATTTTTTGTCAAAAAAGTCGACAGAGATGCTTGTCCATGCGCATGTAATGTCACGTCTTGATTTCTGCAATGGTATTTTGTACGGTCTGCCTCACTCTGAGATTCAAAAGTTGCAACGAATACAGAACTCTGCGGCTAGGCTAGTTACACGCACTCGACTTCATGAACATAAAAGTCCTATCTTACAACAATTACACTGGCTTCCAGTTAAGCAGCGCATTGATTTTAAGACTTTAACATTGGTATTTATGTGCTTGCAAGAATTAGGCCCTGCTTATTTACAACAGCTGATAACCAAATATTGTCCATTAAGAAACCTCCGTTCTCAATCAAAATTTCTTTTAGCCACGCCTATAATTTCAACCAATTTTTATGGTGGAAGGTCTTTCCAGTTGGCAGCTGCAGAGTTATGGAACAAATTACCAAACAATCTCAAACATGTAGACACAGTGAACGATTTTAAGAGTCTTCTGAAAACATATCTGTTTAATTTGTAAATAATTAAGTATTACTCTATGTCAAAGTTATGTCACATTCCAGTTCACTTTCTATTTTCTTCGCTCCCTGTCTTCCTTTTCCTAATGTTTTCATTCCTTAAAGCGCTTAGAGACTTAAATTTATTTTTTTTGTGATTTTGCGCTATATAAAAACTGTTTATTATTATTATTAGAAGTGGTGAGGCCGTAAACAGGCCAGGCAACAGGAACACAGTTAGCTTGGTTGGAGGCCTGGGGGCAACTGTTTTTTTGTACCACACATTTACTACGGGGTCTACAGTGAAGGAATCCGGGGAGGCGCCCATAGCTTATGCGTGTGTACATTAGCCAGCATATGGTGTGAAAAAAAATCGTGGCCGGGATGGGGGGAGTTGGACAGCTGCGCACGCGCTGCGGCCGCCCCGATAGTAATCTCATAAAAATTATTATTATGTGACACCACTTTCGCAAAACAAAGGATTGTCGGTAGAATCTGGGTTTGCCGCCCACTCATTCATGGTTGCTGCCCAATGATGGACAGTAGGTAGCATCGCCCATGAATACTCTCTTCAACAACGACGGCCGCAGTATTATCACTTAAAACGCTTAAAAGGTGTGTATATTTCTCTGTTTTTTAGGCATATGGAGGCTCGATTTTTCACGCCCCCAAACGCCAAAAGTTCAGAGCTCTTCGCCCCCAAACACCATCAGTTTCGCCCATGGACCCCACCCAATACAATTATTTGAGGCCCCCCCCCCTCGCCAAATCTCATCGAGTCAAGATGAAACAGTTTTTATATTTCAAACAACGCACTAAACATAATTATAGAGGATCAAACTTTGTTGTTTCGTTGTGCATGTGAACTTGGACCCTAACTTTGAGCGTTTTTCCTTCACCATGATTGTCATGTCTTTGCCAATTGAGTTTTTAAGTGGATTGCTGCGATCAACATTGACATTTTGTTTGAGTTGTCATTACTTCGCGTGTGGTTTTTAGAGAAGTGGTAGGGCATACTCAGTGTGAACTTTGGGGCAATGTGTGCTTGTCCGATCCACTTGATTCAATTAAATGCAACAAATTAATCCTTTCCATGATTTTTATTTAGCTAACTATAGTTAACTTTTAATGAGTTGACTTATTTTATGTAATAAGTTGACTTAAAGGCAGTGGATCATTTTGATAATTACTCAAGAACTGTAGTACCATAAAAACTTACTCGGTAAGGAGCACTTGAGAGCTGCTGATGATGTATACCAATAAAGGGACACACCGGCTTAATTTTCTACCTAATTTAGTGATGTGGAATCACAGACAATATTTTTTAAATGGTTGTTGTAAAAAAAATCTTCAAAATATCACGTAATTAAAGAAAAATTTGAAGGAAAAAACAGGGTCAAAGGTCAGCATACGCTTTTCCAGTTGTAAATAGACTGGTGGTCTGTTTATATATTATTATAACAATGGCAAGGCATGAGGACCCAGTCTTCATATCCATTGAGCACAAATTCACGTGTAATTAAAAAACCGACATAATTACTGTTAACCTAAATCAGTGATGTGGAATCACAAACAATAATGTTAAGATGGTTGTTGTAAAAAAAACATCAACATATCACGTAGTTAATGAAAAAAACAAAACGCGGTCAAAGGTCAGCGTATACGCTTTACCAGCCGTTGCAACTGTCAAGTTTACGTGACATTGTTGTAAGTAGACTGCTGCCCCAACTATGTATTAATTATAACAATGACGAGGCATGAGGATCCACTCTTCATATCCATCAAGCACAAATGCACGTGTAATTAAAAAACCGACATAAACACAGTCCGATTCACACCAAATTGTATTCTATAGACATCGTGCAGCTATATTCGTCGTCGTCCCGCCACGTGTGTAGCGCAGGCATCACGCAACGTGTCAATAGTTAGGGGATAATAGCTAGGGCTACAGACTAAAACCCTCGTAAAACAAAACGTAATTAATTATCTCACTCCCCACCCCTCCCAAGCTCACGGCTAGACCGACAAGCTGGGTTAGTTTATGCCCCGAGGTTTGTCTCTCTGGCCCCACGAGACACGGCACCGGCCGTATGGGATATGCCCCAAGGTTTGCAATCTGCTAGCTCCCTTGCTGCTGCGCAGTAAAACACGCTTCCGTTGCACGGACTCTCTGAAAGCGAATCTTACGTTCGATTTTCATCATTATTTATAGCTTGTATCCATAATCTGAATACATAGTCTTTTTTGTCAAATACTCATGAATAATTGTTAAAAAAAGAAATTAAATTTGGTTCAGTAATTTACTTTTATACGGCTGGAATTATAACTAACTCTGAAGATCACGTGACTTTTCGGAACCACATTTTGGTTCGGGAAAAACACGTGACCTTCGTTTTTTGAAAAATGCTCCAAAAAGGCAAACTTTGATGGTTTCTTTTCTGCACCATTCTTCTCCAATCCAGGATTTACCTTTGGAATCATGTTTTAGGTTTTTTTTTGTAGCCCAAATAGCCAAACGAAGCCGGTGTGGCCCTTTAATTGTGAAAAAAGACTTCCTCTGAAGTAATGTTGTTTTTGAGAAAGAGGTTATTTCTCACAAATATATTCATAATCGAATTTAAGAAAGGCTTCCGACATGAAGCCTTTCTCAGGCGTTAGAAAGCACACAATTCATGCAACAATGGTGTTTTTCTTTCACTATTTTCTTGCAACTTCGATGACCATTGAGACCAAAATAATGTTCACATGTTTGTTATTCTATACATGTTGGAATACAAGTGAAGATACTAGTCTTTGACGATTACTAAAAGTATACCCTGCCTTAAAGGGTGTGCACGACAATTATAGTAATGTAAATTTGTATGTTCTCTGATTTACACTAACTTACATAATATAAAGATTGTCATGGTAGAGAACCTCCCGCGAAAAAGTTTTCCCTGAAAAGCTATTAGTTTGTTGAGAAATAAATAAAACAGTTTTGATCTTGCAATTTTAGAACCAGATTTTTGAAAAAAGTTAAAACATGTACGTTTTTCCTCACTTTTTTCCTGGTGACTCCGATGAGAACTTCACAGGTTTGTTATTTCATTTACATGCTGGGTCACACAGAGTGCAGGTTTTTTGTGTTCTTTGACATTTACAAAAGTTGGCCCTGTGCTTTAAAGGGACAAGATGTCTTCGGATCGGGCGCTTTGGGCTATAAAAGCGTTTAATATTAAATGAATATGGTTGGAAAGCTGTTTAAAAGTAGAATAGAGTGATTCACACGTTTTCCTTTTACTACGTGAACTGACACGGTCCACCATTTTGTGGAGTCAACAATTTGGTTCTGTATATTTGTGTAGATCATTGTTATTTTACTTTCAGAACATCTTTCCAACAATATAAATTTCATGATAAACGCTTTTTTTGGAACAAAGCGCCAAATACGAATGCGATGTGTCCCTTTAAATTGATGGGTATATACCTGACCTCCAAGCATCTCGAGTCTGGTACCCTCTGGGGGTCGACTTTCAACGATAGTCTGATTTTCAGGTAGAGTATTATACTTCTGATCTAATTATATGCCTGGGGTATATTATTTCGTACTACACTGAAATACACTGAAATGGTTGAAGTCAGCTGGATGTTAAATCACCTCAGTCAGCTTTCTTACGATGAAATATTTATATTAATCTGTCTTGAAAAGCACATATAGGTTGGTAGGTCACAAGTTTTAATCCTCGTTCTTGTCAATTTGTCTTTTGTTGTTCACTCCCAAATTTAATAATCAAAAAGTTTCGGTATTTGACTTCAAACAAGTGGACGTTGCCCAAATTGGAGCCAAAGCCTTGGTATGCAGTGGTTTTGATATTGATATGGTCTCCTTGTGTACCTTCGTGGTAGTAGTCTGAATATGATTCACTCAAATATTATTATCCTACGACATTGTTTGGTTTTACTGCGTGAACTAACACGGTCCGTTATTTTTGGAGTCAAAAAGGCAGCGTGTCCCTTTAAATGTATGGGTACCTGGATACCGCCATGCACCTCCAGTCTGGTAATCTCAGGGGGGTTGACCTTAACCAATAGTCTGATTTTCAGGTAGGAGGACCAAATTACATTTCTGACCCAATAAATATGTCTCGGCTATAATAGTCTCGTACCATCGTGGTTGAAGTCTTCCAGTCGTTAAAATACCCTCAGCATCAGCTTTGGTCCCAATAGTTTATGTCACCATCGAAGGTGAAATAATTTCCACTACCCTGTCTTGAAAATCTTCTGATCATGTGCGTGATATAAAGATACCTTGACCTACTTCGAAACCACAGCATTAGTCTTGGTTCCAAGTCGCTCCAGTTGTGTAGTCACCAACGAATCACTCGCCACTAGTGGGCGCTATCATTCCAGTAACCGCTATCACACCACAAACAGCTATTACAGGAGCGTCTTGGGAGTTTTGCACGGTCGAGGTATGTGACCCAATATGCATATTCAACATGTGGGTCAAGTACATAAATACGAAAGCGCAGTAATGGACAAATCTCGTCGCATAATGGGCACTGGCCAGGCTGGTAACTTGCCATGGCTGGCTCGTGTTCGGCGGCGCGGCCGGGGAAGTTTGTTTTTGTATACATTGATAAAAGTTTTGCGACAAACAATGGCTACGAAGGCGGGGGAGCCCCGGCCAATGTGCCGCGGTCGCCGGTTCGCCGCAGCAAATTTCGGTGGTGTTTTATTTGCGGAAGAGAGTTGGTTACATGTCGAAGATATTTCACCCTATTTTCCAAATTAAAGAAAGATCCTCACTTCATATCAACATTAACCACTATTTTGGGACAAGAAATTTTACCAACGAGTGATATTCTCTCAAATCGATCCGTCCGTGATGGTCCGTGCGCTAGCTGTGCTCACGTTGCAATCACCCGCAGCTAGCTCAGCCCTGCCCGGCCGTCCCGTCTGTACCGTTTACACAAGAGCACGTGCATGTTGTACATATATGTACATGTACAGTGAACACAGGACGCAGGAGTGTTTTATGTAATATCCGCGTCCGTTATAGTTCTTTACGTGCAAAAACATCATAAGACGTCAAGATACCAGACTGAAAGTCTACCCAAGCAAGCGAAGTCATAAGTTATGCTAAATAGCTTATCAATTAGGCATGCTGGGAATCGCTCGGAAAAGTCCCACCGATTCTGCAAAGTTCCCAAGACGTTCCTGTTGAGCGGTTCGTGCTGTGAAAGCGGTTACATGAATTATAGCGCCCTCTAGCGGCGAGTGGTTCGTGGGTGATCGCGGTTTAGATAGGGATTAGGTTTTCGTGACTACACAACTGGATCGTCTTGGAACCAAGACTACCACAGCATCAGAACAGCGGGGAAATTCTCGTGGTCGTATCCTTATGTCAGCACACGGTCCCCGGATGTCCCAGAGATGAGATGAAGTCAGTGGCATACATTATCTAGAAGTAAAATGACGGACGATTCGGCCACCAGAAAATTTACATTCTGTAGAGAGTATACGTCAAACTCCTCCATATTTATATAATTCTTCACATAGATTTCAAAAAGGGATGATTTTGCTCTTTCCAAGCCATTTCCTCGCAGGCAAGATACTGCGCTGATCACAAGCCTTCCTTTGTCTTTTGTATCATATCTTTCACAAACATCAAGCATTTACTACAGCTGAACAAGCTCTGAGCTTCGTCCTCTTTCTTCATGTCAAAATTTGACAAAGAGTCGTATGGAGAAAAGCTCCAATTGCATGTTTTTCTCCAATTGAGCCGTGTTCAACTCGTCCAGGTCCTCCAACTCTTTTGTAATGTGATAATATCACCGGTTACTGAAAGCGGGACACCAGTCACAGCACAATGTCTTGGCATTTGGGCTTCTAACAACCTTTTTCTAATATAGCCTAAACTTGTTGTGATAGGCCTAACTATAACGAGTTATTTTTCTCACCAGCTTTATGAGTCTGATACCAGAATTGTATTGGTATATAATGGTTTTTTGTAACCCCAAGTGCACCCTCGTCATTTGCCTGAAGATGTGTCACTAACCAAACCATTACATATCGTCATAACCCATATATTGTGGTACCAGTTCTTATTTTTCAAACTAGTGTATGCCACAGGCCACATCATGCGTTATGCATAATAGCAGTGCAAAACGTCATCACAATATTAAATGCCAGCGTGCAATGGTTTCCGTGCAATATTGTTCGGTTTGTTTTAACTCGTCTATGGTGTTTTCTTCCATCAAATTGACAAAGATCTACTGGGATGCTTCGTCAAACAGACAATGAATGTTTTGAAATTGTGTAATGGCGAGAATAGTTTTAATCCGTTGAAAGATGGATTACGCTCCGTTTAACTTGGCTTCCCCTCGTTGAATGGTTCATTCCATTTCAACTCATGAAGAACAGTCTCTCCATTGCACTCATAAACATACCATAGTGTCCACAATTTCGAAAAATCTGTTTCAACTTTCACACAATCCCGATGTAGGGAGCCAAGAAAATTTAGTCCAGCAATTGTTTAGAGGGTATAATCATGACCCGGTGGCATTATGAGGTAAAGGAGATATGATTCCAACTGGATACGACCCTACGGCATATCACCCGATTAAATTTGGTCACTGGGATACGATTGGAAGTTGAGGAGGGGAGGCAATGACCCCAATGTGTAGCAAACCAACACATGACCTTCTGAATCAATCATTAATATTAACTTTTAGAAATGTGATTTGTAACTCAATGTCCTTTATTCATATCACCATAGATTTTCTATTTAAACAGAAGAAAACTTTTTCAACGGCATAATAATACTAGGAGCAAAAAAATAAATAAAAATAAACAGCAATAAAACAAAATTATAAGATAACAGCTGGTTAAACAAATGCATAGAAGCACGACGGCCGCATCATCGTACACCCATCACCTTAACGAATATACCCTAACCATTACCCTTGTCACCTTGTTCACAAAAAGAGATCCCTCAACATTCCAGGGCATTTTCCTGGCAGGCAAGATACTCTCTATGTCATCTTTTCTGTTCTACACGGTCATTTATGAAGATGTACAAATTATGCATTATTTTGCCACATTTGTAAAATGCACAATTGTAAAGATGACAGATGAACAAGTTTTTTTCTAATGTGTCCCTCTTCCTCTTTATCGATAGTTGATAAACAATAAGACTGTGTAATTACCACAATTTCCAATATGTTTTCTTCCACTGTGCTATTTGCAAATTGCGCTTGCAGGAAGTCCTAGCTCTGAGGCTCGATTTTTTGTACACACGTGATGTTCTGTCTTGTTCGTACGTGTGACGTAATCCTACGTCACGCAGACTGGCTCCAATGATTACCAGAAGCCCGTAGGAGTTGCATTGCTAGTTTTTCTTAGATGGTATTTCAAGAAAAGTTTTAAATTTAAAATTGCACCCTGTTTATTTTCCCCACAAAAACGCGTGTTTTTTTTAGTAAGCGACGACGCCGTTTTAGTGTGACATTGTTTACCTTTCTGCCACTATGAACTTCTGCCTCTGTTGAAACTCTGCGTTGTGTCCAGTAAACGTTGCTTTTGTTTCTCACAATAACACAAACAGTGTGGTATATATTTGACAGATTACTTCCAAAAAGCACACAATTTGAACTCTCTTTACGATTGTCCCTAATAGAGCAACGTCTTAATGTAGAAAAAAGTAATATTCACGGGTCATAATTTGCAGAAATCTTGATATCAAAATCCAGGATTACGTTGTACCCTCAGCAAAACTTCTTTTGCCCGCTGTGGGCGCTATTTGTTGACCCGTGTATCATAAAAACCGTTAATGAGCAATCATGCACTCTTCCGGGACGAGTTACGCTACAAACAATGTGAAAAATACATCTACTGATACAAAATCCGTATAAATTACATCATATTTTACGTGTTACACTGTGGCTATGGTCGCCGTATACATAAACTCTTTCAAGCAAGGTAGTTATGGTAGGAAGGAACTATAAATAAATAGTAAACTTGCGGGTACAACCAGGTGTAAATCTCTTTTGTGAGAGTGGTGGCTCTGAAAAGAGCCGGTGTGGTCTCGAAGTTTCGAACAGTACACTCTGCTCGTCTTCAGGAGAAATGGTATTATGATAGTTATTACTTATTAGTCATTGGTTTTTTTTCCATTCCATCTCTCGGAAGACAAGTTTTTAAGTTTTGTGGGTGCTTTTTTATCGGGGGGGGGGACAGTTTAATTATGCCCTCTGGGATTTGTAAATTAAGGCATTGGGGAAGTATTCAAAACAGCTGAACAGGCTAAACGAAGTTTTTCAGAAGGGTGAAATTTTTAAATTTTTGTATGCGTTAATATGAGGATAAATTTTTTTGAAAAAAAAAATACTTGATAATGTTTTTGAAAAAGTTATTAACTAATTATAACTGTGTACTGTAAGCTACAGTAGGAGTGTCATTGTGCAGGGTAAAGCAAAGTGTCATACCGATCTGAACTCCGGAAAAACATGATCAATGCCTATGTGTTCCATATACGTTAGCAAAGCCTTCATTCAGCCACAAGTCGTTCCACCACTCCATGGTGACAAGATTGCCGAACCATGTGGGAAAAATGTTTATCACAAGATTTGTTTGATTCTCTCAACGCCGGGGACAGAACCCCGTGTGACACCGCCTGTACTTTTGCCAAATGATGTACTTTTGCCAACTTAAGTCTTTGACGTTGCAAAAGAAAGTGTACACTACATAATTGGAGACTTGGGACGCTAGGTGGCAGCAGATGTCAGGGTAGTTTCACATTGCTCAATACTGGGCTACATGGGCATCTATACATATTTTTTATTTGTTAAGTCTGCTGCCACAACATCAAACAAATCGTCTATTGGCTCGGTTCATTAACAGCGGCCAGCGACCAACCCGGTCTTTACCACGCAGTGAAGACCAGCTCCTCGCACTACTATTCCCATTAATAAATGCCATATAACCTGGAAAAACTGTAAAATTGTCAGAATTTGGGACTTTTTCTCGCCGTTATTTTTAGAAATGTTCTACTGACATGTGCAAGGGCCAATCCTTTGGCTGTTAAACTTTTGTGAGTTACCTATAAATCTCTTACACCTGTTTGTACATTTTCAAGAACCAGACTATGAGTTTGCATTATGTTGGTTTCATGTGCGTACCAGCTACCTTTAATGGATACATTGTCTGCGCGTTTACGCCAAAGCGTGGTATGTGCCCGCACGCCGCACCATCTGTCCTGCTCGAAAAAAATAACTATACGCACATAGAAATGAGTTGATTTGACACCGGTAAGTTTCCCGCGCAACAAGCACTTGGTGCATAGGATTTTACACAACAATTGTGCTCGTTTAGGGGCCATTTATTCGCTAGTTTACTGAGTCGGTCTTTATATCACATGTTAATACACCCCGACGTGACCAGTCTTCGACCAGTCAGAGTGCATAAAGGCGTTTATTAATGGTAGATACATACGCTATAAAAGACTATCATTATATTAATTTTAATTATCATTATTTAAAACCCTTTTCTTTCCTTTTCGAGATGGTTCTAAATAAATGTGTTACTCTCCTTGAGAAAAGGAAAACGAGGTTGTGAAAAAAACTTGCCGTCGCTGTTTAAATACGCGAGTCGATCCATTGCTTCGTTTGTTCGGCACTGTTTGTCATCCACCGAATGTTCACCTCCGTTGAGACGATGGCTGACTTGTAGACGTACTGCAAACCGCCGAGGTCACGGTTTTTGCCGAACTCCAGCAACTGCGAAGGCAAAGAAATGAATATTGCACCTTTACTTCCGTTCAAATAGTGTGTGTTATAACCCGAAGCGGGCAATAGACTTTAAATTGTGGACTGATTACAGTGCCCTCAAGAGGTTTGCCAAGTTCATTTTAATATGAAAAATGGCGGCGTCTGGGTCGAATTACGGTAGTTTCTTTTCTTATTTCATATTTTGGACCGAATTGTGTTATCATAAAACACATATGGACTGTCATGATTCGATCACTAGAGCACGTCTATCATCGGGCCTAGCCTGAGAGTGACCAGAAGAAAGAAATTATTTCCATCGGGTGGTCACTCACAGGCCCTCGGGTGAACATTATACATTCTCTAGTAACCTCATTGCCATCCTTATGTGGATATTGTTTCAACTCTACTGGCAGGGCCATATATGCTTTTAATTCAATATAACATGTATTTCCATGCATTGGAATTGGGATAATGTGTTAAAGAAAGTACAAGAATGGAGGCAAAACATAAGATGCGAGGCTTGTGCTGGGTAAAATGAAAAGCAGTAGGCAGGCCTGTTACTGACAGTAAAACATTATGAAAACTCAAGGTATTATACGGGAATGGTAGAGCTGACAAAATAGTCGCAGACCGTGTTCATGTTTTGGGTAATCATCCATTTACATGAAATAACAAAGCTGTTGAGTCAGGAACAAATTGTGAAATACCATTGCACAATGTATTCAGCATGCAAATACATTGTCCTTACAATTATTTTAATTTTAGCTGTTTTTTTTTTAGGTTTTTAGATAGAGTTTTCTCAAATATGACTTCATTTCAGAGGGAAATGTTCCACAGAAAAAAAAGTTTCTAGAATGAACTTCATAATCACTAATCTTTCAGACTAAAATTAAACAGTTATGCTTTTTATTCTCACCACTCCTGTATTCTACCTTTATAGAAATAAAAAGCAAAATCGAAGTCATCTTTGCTGATTTCTAAGGCTATCAATTATTACTTCATGTGAAAAACTCAAAACATACTTCCTGCAGTCTCTGTTGGGTATTGAAGAATGACGTCATCTCCTCAAAGATGTCAGCGAGTACCTGCTGACGATTTCTTATGTACCTGTTAAAAACCAATGGACGAAAACGAGTCGGAACGTTAATCTGTTGAAAAAAAAAGCTTCGCTGCTGCCGTTAATCTTTAGCAATTCCTATGAGTTGGCTACGCAAGTTAGTGGTTTTAAGGATGCGTATAAAGACAATTAACTAATCAAATTATTTGGCGTAATAAATTTTCTCGAGGATAGCAACATTTTGAGACAAAAACATTAATCTTGTTATGTAAATACAAATAATGCTCTTACATGGATGAGATCGTCCCCCACTCGCTGCGGATGAAATCCCAGGCCACCGCGTATCCAGCCGGATTTTTGGCCACACCCATCAGGACAAGTTCGGCATCCTTTCGATTGAAGACGGATGCATCGAGCACCAAGGGCAAATAGCTGTAGAGATTCAGGAGAACTAGCTTTAACATCTCACTTCCAAAATTACATGATTGACTTGTTCTGGGCTCAGAGAGGAAACAAGATAATAAAACATGATATATTTTTAAACAAAACGAGAACACCCAACGGAATGTTACCTCTGTAAAAGTGAAGTGTCCCTTGAGCACGTGAGGGCGCTAATCCATCGAGCTCGCTTCGGTCGGTCATTGGTTGTTTGCATCATGTTCCATCCAAAGTCCCACTCTGATTTGCCACCGGAACGAATGCCGCTGCAGTACACAACTGACCTCTGGTTAAGGGGAATTCTGGCGGTAAAGATTGAACTTGTGACATTAAAAGACTGTCATAGAATTTAACAACAAGACAAACAGCTTCCGAATTGGCTATTCGCCTGGCACCCCGTGCAGGACGCGAGACTATGTCACGGTGCACATTATCACAACGCCCGTTTACGGATTTCATGTTCCCATTTACGGATTTTACGATGTCCATCTACAGATTTCACAATGCCCAATTACGAATTTTCTAATTTATAATTGTTGTTAACGGAGGTGGTAGCCTATTCGTCAAGCAAAACGACAAAGTGATTGTTTGCAAATGCAAGTTCTAACCCAATTGTCTTCACCCAAATGCAATTTTGAATTGACAAGACTTACTTGTTCGATCTCGGATCATTCACATATTCTTTGAACATAGCGGTTGCCTTGGAAACACAGTGGCTGTTGCCATAGAAACATGCCATTGACGTCACATCAATTCTACTCTTTTTCCCTTGACGTCCACTAAAAGAAATAAATCCAACACTATAAAAGTTGAATAACTACAAAAACGATACAACATGAAACAAACGTCGCCTAAAATGCCCACAACAATGCGTCGGGTCAGTGCAACAAGGTCGTAACTCCACTTTCGGTTGTTTTGAGTAAATCAGTTTTTAAGGTTTGTGGACGTTTTAAACAGTCACTGGTTGTTTAAAACAAGTGCACTTTTGCATATGAATTATGAAGACACAGATAATATAAACATTAAAAGTGCTATCTACACTTAATTACCTTTAAAACGCGTTTTATGCCCTAACTACCACGGAAATTGAAGACACGACCTTGTTGCACGGAAACCGACGCGGTTTTATAGACTGGTCAAAAGGTCGTATCTTGTTGCACAAACCTGCATCGCGCGCAATCAATAGGGAAAAACGTCATATTTCTCAGTGCAACAAGATCTGTTTGACTGTACCTTGAAGCTTGGACGTCCGGCATAAAGGTATCATCCCACCCGGACTCAGCGTACAGCGGCTCCACCAATCGCCGCATGTAACTCTGAGAAATTAAAAATATCAGTAAGCATATTATTTTGAGCCAAAATGAAATAAGAAATACCTCGTTTTGATATAGCGCTTTATTTGCTGGCGACTCAAGGCGCTTATCTTTATTAATACTTCCAGACAGGTTTTTGAAGTTTTTGAATTTCGGTTTGAAGATTATCAAAGCACAGTCGCCTTAAGAATAGGATACGACTAAATTGTAGTGCAATGAATGTTTCAAGTTGCTACACTAAATATATTATGAAAGCACCGCACTCTGGTGTTGTAGTATTTAGTTTGGGGCAATTGAATTTGTATAGCTTTTATTTCTTCATTATTCTTTTGTGGTGGTGCCTTTTTTTGATTTTTTTTGTTATACTATCGTTGTTTTTGATGTAATGTGCTCTTGTACAGGCTGGTCATGGAAAGTCTGCAATATATACACAATCAACTATTGATTTTAGTTGGGTAGTCGGCCCCTTTACCTGAACTGAAGAGAAAGATCGTCTTCTGTCATCGCTCGGCAGCATCTTGGCAAAGTAGGAGGATGTGGCAGCCACAGCCCTGCGAGTCGAGCGAGAAGACGGTTCCAGATACGTGGAGAAGTTCTGGAAGATGGAGATTGGGATGACTTCGGCTTGTGCCAAGGAAAGAGTCTCATAGATGAGACCCACTCGACTCTCCTCACTGAAAACCTTCAGGAATGAGAAACAAAACAAAAATTCGTCTCAATGAACTGAAAGACATGAAAAAAAGGTAGTTGAGCAGAGGAAGCCCTTTTATTAAAAGAGAAGTTGTTACTCCTTTATATTCTACTTCCAGGTTCCAGCTGCGTTTGTATGAGATTTGAGGCAGTGAGGCTGTTCTGGTGGCAGTGTGTCTGACCTTGTTTCTGCAGTCAGAATGTTTGAGCGTGAAACCAGGCGTTCTGCTTCTTCTCACTCTTGCTTTGCTGAGATGTAGAAAAAAGAGCCATTCCAACAACTTTATTCCATGAACGGTATGTTTACAGTTACAGTCTATCCGATACATTAATCGGAATATACCTTCAACTCCCGCGAGTTATTTTCATCGCAGCTATCTTCTTCTTGTTTGACAAAAATCGCTTTCAGCCTTGTTTGCGTACACACAAATGTTTAAAAATTTCGTTTCCAAGAGGCCCATGTCGAAAGAAAACATAATAGCAAAGTTAATTGTCATGTTCGGAACCGTTTCTGCACCTTCAGAAGTAAAACATAAGTACTTGAGAATCCAGCACTTAAAAGTACAAACTTTAAAATCCGATGCCCGAGAGAGCTGCACATATTTCATTTGTTTCGCATTCACATTGGCCAATTTGCTTATATTTTTAAAATGCATGCAGATGACCTTGTTTTTTCCTTGCAGTTGAATAATGTGATGAGCCGTTGGTCTTTATGGTTGGAATCGACATTTTGCTGCAGTTTTTATTGACAATAGAATACTTTCTCGTCATTTTCGTTTCTTTTCCATTTAAGTGAAAAATAATTTTTATTCAGTTTAGTCTCATGCGAACAGTAAAAACTAAGTATAGCAATATTTACACTAGGGTCGGTGGCAGCTTGGTCCAGGAGACGCTGCCAGTTGTCGTCTTCGTAATTGACGCGATAGAGACCCACCATATTGGCGTTGGCAAGGTACCAGTCATCAGATGCAGCCTCGTCCGGTAGAGTAAAATAGGCTAGAATAGTCAGAACGTGCGCAATTAGTATAAGAAAATCAAATTAGCTGTTGAAAACTGCTCACCAATCAAAAGGACCTTTGTATAAATGCAAAAAAGTAGTTAGTGAAAACATAATTTGTATTCACTTATTCTAACAAGAAAAGTGATATTCGGATCGGTGGCAGGCCACTTACTGTTTTTTTTTTTTGCAGTTATAAGTATAATATCTTTTCTGAAGGTTTTAACATTTAAAACCTGGATTACCCTTAGATGACATGTTACTGTAATGAGACTTGGTGGACAAAGAGAAGGTTCTAGAACAAAAAAAAAATGCTTATCGACTGGAAAAGTATCAATATATTTTTTTCCGGGTTGTTTTAACCCTATGTTTTCTTCCCCGGGGCTCATAAACATTGATTGATTAATTAGTGACTCACTATACTGGTCTGTTGGTTCCATCCATAGTTGTTCCGGTTTGTCATACTGATCCGCCGGTCCGGATTTATACACGTACGTCAGTGGAACATACCAACGGTACCTGTGCGAAAAGGGACAATAGGTTGACGGTTTAAATAATTCAATGCCCGAAACATTATGTTATAACATGTAGCTTAAAAGCCTAAAATGTTTAACTACACAATACCCCATGGTGTATGAAACAGCTATAACATGGGATGAAGCCACTGTTTATTGCAAAAATGTTCAACATTTTAATTCATCATTGTCCTTAGTCTGAACATGTTCACTTGGAAAGATTGGGAGTACAAACAACTTTGATATCAGACATACAGTTTTTGAGCACCATGTCAAACTATAAACCCACTACAGTGTATGCATTCAAATGTACTGCGTAAAGAACATACCTTCTTGTCTCATTCCACCGTACAAAAAGGTGTGAGATTAAAATTTCTTTTTGATTAAAAACTGTCTGGGTATATTAACCTTCAGAAAAAAAGTTGTTTGAAACAAATATATGCACCCTTGAGATAGGAAGTGCAAACTTATTCGGTATACTCAAGATATACACTTTTTGAGAAAATCATACTTTTAGTTTTCATTTTACTATACATTTGTGTACAAGATAATGGATTAACCCTTAGTTTTACAGGCTTGATATGTCAATATGATGATAAAAATACATTTTATAGATAGACTACCACTTGGGGTCAACTTTGGTGCAAAATCAAAAAATTTAAAATTTATACCTTTTTTTTTTTTTTTTTTTTTTTTTTTTTAACTTTTTGACCTCAAAATGACCTTAAAATTCTAAATTGAGGGTGGCATCCACCCTAATCGTCTCCCCCTTGCTATTAACAATACATCTAGCATGGATGCCAGACATTAACAAACTATGCCGTGGATTTTTTTTCTAGAGGACTTTTTAAAAGTTGGCTGGTCTACTAATATACTTTATGTACCGCAACAATGCTACAAAATGGCAGGTCAATGGGGACTTTGGAACGCTAGGTGGCAGCAGGCTTACCAGGTAAATTTCCATTGTGTGCGTAGTTCTGAGCATGCCTATAATTGTTTCCGAGAACAATGGATTTACATGGTAAGTATGCTGCCACCAAGCGTCACCAAAAGTCTCCCCTGTTTACAAACAGCCATTCACCCAATGCTAGTCTGGAAGGTGTGGTACTTTGTGGCAGTCTGTGGTGCCATTGTATTCGAGAGATCTACAGGAAAGTGACCATCTGATAAACAAATAAATAAATAAATAAATAAATAAGGAAACAAAGCATAAGTTCACGATACATACCCGAGGTTGCCGAACTCCTCATCTTGAGCCGTTCTGTTGACTTGAAGGAACAACTTCTGGGTTGCCACAACGTCTTGTCCGGTTCTCGTCAGAGTAATCAATGGGTAACCGAGCTGAAGAGTCCACGTGTCCATGATCTTCTTTACGTCGTGTTTACCCACGTCCTTATCGGCCTGCACATTAGGTGAAGTCGAGAGTGGAACAGACAGATCTCGGGATTTCAGTTTTTGATTTTATTTGTGAGGGTCATTGCACTTTCAACATATTGCATTCTTAATATTCATTAGGTTATTCCTGGACGGGTAGGTACCCAAACTGTCGTAGTATAGTGACACTTTGACTGTGTCAATATAATAGCTTTCAACAACAGCAGCAGCAGCAGCAGCAGCAACAGCAACAACAACAACGGTTTCGTTTAGCATTGTTTTTGTTGCTAGTGATGATCATTAATATTTTTTAAAGATGAAAACTGTTTCACATGTTGAATTATTAGTATAAAGTAATTTTTGACAAAAATAACAATGTATGTTGATGGCATATTTGCTCCGACACTTGCTGTTACTAATCGCCTAATTTTTAACGTCGGAAGACTCGGTTAACTCTAACAAAAGTGATACCTACGTAGGTTAGTTCATCCCATAGATGTTCCGCATTGGCATTCTTGTAGGCCCGCTCCTTGAGGTAGTTTTGTATTCCTTGGTTGAAGACATCGAGAGTCAAGAAATGCTCCATCATCCAAATGATAGATCCTCCCTGTGGTCGTAAACAAACACAGGCAATTAGAAAAAAAAGAAATGGAAAAACTGATGATATGGTGGCCAGGGGCTCGTTTTATTCGTTAACACCAACCTTTACCCCCACCCATCCCTAACCTATCAACAATCAATTGCATGTTTTGTTTGGTTCAGTTGGACTGATGGCCTGGATGGGACATACCACTGTTACTCAGAGTCTGACCGTTTGGCTGGTTTGTATAACGTAGTTTGTATGGCTTTTTGCGCTTGTGATTTTACGTCCCTTCTTCAAATTGTTTTTAATCCTTGGGTAATTCCCAATTCTGTGCTTAATGTTATCATTTCATCAGTTCTACAATTAGCCTTTATGAGATATGGCTAACGCCATAGAAGTACACCATTTGGTTTGGGTGTGTATACAGACAGATTTACCCACACCAAACAGAATTAGAATGTGTCCACCATATCTTGAAATGGCTTATACCGATCACTGATTACCGATCTTACAATCACTGATGAATCCTAATAAATCACTCACAAAGATTTGGGTGAACACATTCATACCTACTTAAAAACGAGGAAAATCATGTAACTTGGTATCCACATACACTACATTTCTGTCGAAGATTTTGACTGTATCGTGGCCGAGCGGTCTAGTTTACCAGACCCAAGCTCTGGTGTTATCGGCAGCAGAGTGTGGGTTCGAATCCGGGTCTTGACACTTGTGCCCTAGAGCAAGGCACTTAACAATAATTACTTCGTAAAAAGTTTTGAAGGTAGTGCGTTTTGCTCTACCAGCCTAGTGGATTATACCCATGCCTACATATTTACGGCTGTGAAGGGGGTAACCCTGTTTCAGCCTCAGAAGGTGGCAACGTGCCCCCTGGTGACAGATGATTTGGGTCGGCAGCCCAAATCAGTTAAGTGCATAGCCCTCACCTTGAAGTGGCTGTCCGGACTTGTGAGTAAGGCGATGTCTCATAATTTTTATTAAATACAAAACAAGTTTAATGATGATATTCATACGGTGAATTCCTCTAAAGCAGTACCTTTTGATACGTAATGCGAGTGAACTGATTGCTTATATCTTCATCTGTAGCATAGACCGGTGCCCTGATGGACGGGTAGGTACCGAAACTGTCGTAGTATAGCGCCACGTTGACTGTGTCGAAATAAAAGCTTTCAAACTGCAAAATAGAATAGTTGCATATTGTTGCATTGCTTGATTAAACACAGTTAAAATCTTAAGCCTTGTATATATCTGTAGAACAGTATAAGAAATGATAAATAAAGGCAATCAGACAGGCACATTGAAATGTCGAATCTCTGCAACACGTTCTACATTCAGAGCCACCATGATGCTTTTGAGAATTTGACATTGTGGTATATGGTTTTCCTACCAATGTAAAATTCTTAGTTTGACTTGAAAAGAAACCTGTACAAACATTTCTTAATTTCACTCTCAACAAAATCTAATTCTCATTAGTAAGTGAAATTAACAGCAATGTTAAAAGTTCAAACTCATTCATTCATGATTGTTCAAAATGGCTTTTGTTCTACCATCCATGTTATAATGTCGTGATTGCAAGTGCGCCCTCAATCTTACTTGGGCCTGATGCAACATTCTCATTTGCATAATATACTGGAAAAAACTTAAAGTTTGTGTCCGCAACCTTTGGATGGACCGTACTCTATTTCCGTTCAGCTTCCCACGGAAGAACACCTTTTTTCTCTTGATAATTATCTCTACTTCTTAGGGAACATTTCTCTGGCCATTCTCATAATGTTTATTACATGGGAGGGTGGTTTTAAAGAGCTCCCTGTGAGTATTGCTTTGTGTCTACATAATTTTTCCGTCAGAGAAACTTGAGGATAAATTGATGTTTTTATATTAGTCAGCCACGTTTTGACCCTTGCCCTTCAGACTGTAGTTGTATTTTTTACAATTTACTGTGACTCTACTGTGCTAGTATAGTGTACTGCTACTCTCTTGTAGAAGAATAAGTTAGTTGCAGGCGGTTTGTATTCTATATTTTAGACTTCAAATGATTTTATCGAATGCTCGTCCTCTTTTAATGGAGAACCGTTCCCCCTTCGTCCACAATCGAAGCAAGTCTTAGTATCACTACATATATTCACCACCAAGCTTAGAAGCTTCAACGCTTCGGAGCTTGTAGAAGTTTTAGTGACTGCTTCGTATTTAGCGCCTGCTTTGTATTAAGAACTTCCATAGTTCAACTTATAAGATTGTGGTATAATCTGCACTTAGCCTATAAGGCAAAATGACATTTCGACTGGTTTTGTTATTGGTGTTTTCTGTTTGTTTGTTTGTTTTTTCTTCTTTTTGTATTTCTTGTGCTTGAGTGTTTTGTTTTGGTGACATGAACTTCATTTGGACTTAAACCCGCCAATTTGGTGTCCCATCGTGTGAAACTGTACAAACTCGAGCAGCAGAGCTAAAATAATTAGAAAAAGAGACCAAAGTCAACGACTACAAACCAGATAATTCTGTGACCCACATCGACACATGAACTTAATAATCAATGCCGATCTCTGTCCCTGATCTTAAAATGCAAAACGCCCACCTTGTTGAATTCCGGATGCACGTAGTTAACGCCAATATGCTCCATGTAGGTTGCAAACCCTTCGTTAAGCCACAGGTCGTTCCACCATTCCATTGTGACTAGGTTACCGAACCACTGGGCAATAGAAAAACACATAACATGTATTCATATACTGATTATTGATTAGTTCTAGTTTGATCAGCATTTACCCAAAGGTTGTCCCCCCCCCCCCAGTGAGAGGAATTGTTCACTTTATCAGCTGGCTCATTCAATTTCGTTTGAAAATGAATGCTCCCTTGCATCATTATTCAGCAGTTAAAAGGAGTAATGCAATGTCAACTGTTTAGCATTCACTGGTCAAAGCATGATCATCCGAGTTCAATAGATCGTAAAGATCAATCAATTTCGTCAAAGCCAACAGTAAGTGGCTGGTCGACTGTTCGATGAAATTAATTGTAAAAAGCCAGTAGAAGTTCAACTGAAGAATGATGAGAAATAGAATGACTAAAAACAAACCTGAATGAGAAGAACTAAACTTTGTGTGCTGAAATTTACATGGATAACCTATAGCACTGCTCGTGAATTCCAGTTTTCAGAAGTTTTGTGAAATTATTATTATTCAAACAATAACGATTATATGGTCTGGGTGGGTATCACCGCTGACCTTTGACCTCTGATTTGGCAGCAATGTTATAACCCTTGACCTGAGTAGAATTATATGTGATAGTTACCATGTGAGCTAGTTCGTGGGTGATAATCTCCGAGTAGAATCTGTTGTCCCCAAAGTCTTCCATGCCGTACAGCAGATAAATGTCCTGGTAGGTGATGAGACCCCAGTTCTCCATAGCACCGGCCCCGAAATCCTGTATAGCTATATGATCTGGAAACGAAAACAAGATGCAAGAAATAAAAATAATACAAAATAACTAGACATTTAGGTGTTTGTGAACAAACAAACACAAAGCTATTCCGTTTTGTTTTACTTCGATTAAGACCCTCAAAGTGAGACTGACTTTGAGATTGAAGACACTCCACCTTTGACAGGCCTTTGTTTTGACTTTAAGTGTGCTTAAAAACCTAAACCTAATATTCATTCTGATACTGACTCTAAAACTGATTTTAAACCTGACCCTAACTTTTACCTTCAATCTAACTTAACCATGTGCTATAGGACTCACATTCGTTCCCTCACCCCACCTGGTTCGGGATTTGTGTTTTATTTGAATTTCCTGTTTTATAAACTACAAGATGGCACAAAGATTATGACTCTATTACATATGGTTCAGGAATTGTGTTTTTGTACATCTGAACTTCCTGTTGGACCGGAAGGAAAGGTCAAAGTGGGGTTATGCTTTTTCAATAGCATGCCAAAGGTGTCATAATGTACGAGACGGCACAAATATGACTTTTTTGGCATGTGGTTCCGGAGATATGATTTTTTTTATTTTAGACCTTCTGTTTTAACCGGAATGCAAGGTAAAAGTGGGGTCACGTGTCTAAATCAAATGCTATATAAGCTGTGAGCTACAAGACAGCTCAAAGATTTTAACGCTATGACATGCGGTTCAGAAGATATGAATGTTTTAATAATGAGCTTTGAATTGATGTTATTTTTTGTTTTTCTGTTAGTCATAAGTCTTCTATTATCGGGCAGTCGGCCGCTCGCCATTGCAGTTTCGCTGTTCTAGTACCACTCGCAATCCACATGTCCTTTATAAATGACCGATGAAGAAAAAGGCTTTTTTTTTGGGGGGGGGGGTGTTTACATCTCACTACTTTCATTCATGGCCATCCAACCGTAAACAGCATCAGCACCTTTTTTAAGGATTCGGAGTGAATCACTTGGGGTTCAATTACTAAACCATACAAAAATACAAATATAGGGTACTCAAGGCAATCATACAAAAAGAAACATTTTTAAGACTGGTTTTTGAAATTGTTGAATTATGAGACCGATTTATGAAGCACCTACGGTTTTACAACAATAGCTGTTCCCGACTCCTATGTCGGAACAGCTAAAAAGCTTACGAACGAGTTTTGTTATCGAAGCTTTATCTAACAAAGTTTATCCCATAACAAAATCAGAGACATTTATGGCTACGGCTGGATCGCCTAGTCATTTTAGGTTGCAGTTTAGAGCGTCCATAGCAACAGTCGCAGCTGTAGCCGTAGCCGCCAATTCCGATACGGCGGGTTGCGAAGAGACATAACCGATTGTAAAACCTTCGAATGGCGACATCTCTGAGATGTATGTTCTTTAATTGGGGGTTGAAATCTCACCTTGTTTATCCAATGGGAACTCACTGTCCAAGTACTCGTCGAAATATGTCTGGACTAAATCGGAGACATTGAGAGCGTACGGAGCAAGGTCGATCAGTTCTTTCTCGCTCCAAATACGAATCTGGAAACCAAGCAAGAATTATATCGAGAACGTAAAGAAACATGAAGAGTGAACTTTGTTGCACCAAATGCGGATCTACAAACCAATCAGGAGACAAAGACAAAGACTGTCAATCTCACCAAATGCGAAATTAGAATCCAATTAGGAGTCGTATACAGGATCGTATTACCAAGATCGATCAATCTTGCCTTGGACCAAATGAGAGTCAAGAAACTAATTGAAACTCTTTTACAGGACAATTTGTGAGCAAAAGAGACACTCAAATATGTGACCAACTTAGTAAAACAAATCTACTGCTTTATAACAGATGACCGTAATAATTACAAACTTATACCATTTAGTTTTTCAGTAATGAACTTGATATTAATACACGGTCTTTCACAGTTTTCTTACGAAAGAGAAAAAAAGACACTTCATAACTTTATTAAGTAAAATATGCTTTTTTAGTTTTACCGGTACGTTTGTTAGTGCTAAACCCTTTTTCGTTTTTGAAGCGATTTGTAATAAACATTTCGATATTTAAATGGATTTTAAATGGTTTAATGAAAGACCAAAAACCATCGCAGCCAAAGGCAAAATTGAGACCATTTTTACAGAAAATATTTATAATAGAATATTATATTTATATACATAATTTATTAACATGGAAAAAAGGGGGGAATAGTAAAAAAGAAAATAATAATAATAATAATAAACAAAAATGAATTATGAAAAAGGGGTTTACATACCAGACACCCGTTGGGGCTCATTACTTCGATATGTTCGTAGTCATTAACTATGAAAGCTAGGAGGTAGGTTGGAATGGAGGGCACCCTCTTGAAGTAAGTCCTGGACCAATGACTGTCCAACTGGATACGACGTATATCAATGCCATTAGACAAGGCGGTCATATCCGTTCGATGCTCTAGTTGTACGTCATAGGATGCCTTGAACGTAGGCTCGTCGAAGCACGGCATGACGCGGCGGGCGTAAGGTCCTTCCATCTGGGTGGTAGCAATGAATCTGTAAATCCATAGGAAACTTGTGCTTTAATACAATTACATGTACTACGAAAATAGTACGACACACTGCTGCGTCCGAACGATGTGAATACTCACAGCAGTGATTGCGAGTTCGTTCGTGGGGGTGTTTGTTTGTTTTGTTTGTTTGTTTGTTTGTTTGTTTGTTTGTTTGTTTGTTTGTTCGTTCGTTCGTTCGTTCGTTCGTTCGTTCGTTCGTTCGTTCGTTCGTTCGTTCGTTCGTTCGTTCGTTCGTTCGTTCGTTCGTTCGTTCGTTCGTTCGTTCGTTCGTTCGTTCTTTCGTTCGTTCGTGTTCGTTCGTTCGTTCGTTCGTTTCGTTCGTTCGTTCGTTCGTTCGTTCGTTCGTTCGTTCGTTCGGGACGACGACGAATAATTGCCATTGTCCACAGCATACAAATTAGTGTGGATCGGACTGTGTTTATGTCGGTTTTTTAACTACACGTGAATTTGTGCTTGATGGATACGAAGAGTAGATCCTCATGCCTCGTCATTGATATAATTAATACATAATTAGAGCAGCAGTGTACCTACAACAATGTCACGTAAACTTGACAGTTGCAACGGCTGGTAAAGCGTATACGCTGACTTTTGACCGCGTTTCGTTTTGTTCATATGTTTCGTTAACTACGTGATAATTTGATGATTTTTTTTTACAACAACCATCTAAACATTATTGTTCGTGATTTCACATCACTAACTTAGGTTAACAGTAAGCCGGAGTGTACCTTTAAATGGAAGATACGAGCACGTTCGTAACAAGAACACAGATAATACGAGGTATATTAACGGTCCCGTGATGACAAAATGTATTGTTTTTCATACTTTCGTAGCGTGATTTGGAAATATTGTTGTGTAACAAAAGCTTACCGTTCAGTTAAGGTTCGGTAATTACATTTTTGTTGTCAAACTATTTATCGGATCAGACTGGCCATACAGCTCCATCCGATCCGAAAACCAGAAACATTTCGCTGGTAACCTACGCTGGGGTGGGGTACTTCCCTTGTACACTGGACGACTACCAACGAAAACAACGTTCAGCATAAGTGCTTCGCAGTACCGATTTTGTCAAACCATGGTCACGTGAATGGCAAGTTTGATATCACTTTGCTATGATTTTTATCTTGAGTACCGTAAATTTGATTGGTCGAAAGGATCCTAATGGTAAACCTATTTGGGGAAAAAAATCGCCAGTGGGCCAATAAAATAAAGGAATAAAAGGACAGTGACTCGGTTTAACCGGTCGTTTAAAACCGACAGGGTCGTGGCCGTGCGACATACGACTGAGCCAAAGGCTATGTCCTTTATCACACGGCCACGACCCTGCAAGGTTTTAATCGGCCGGTTAAGACCGAGTCACTACTCTTTTACTCCAATTCATAAATGCCCTTTTTGTTAAAAAGCGTAATATTGTTTGAAAATCTGTAAAAAAATTCTTTAAATGTTCAATTCCTGTCACATTCTATGCACGCCACGCTCAATGGTTGTGCGTGCGCTCGCGTACTAGCAGATTTAAAGTGTTACTAGAGCGATTTTTGAGAAAGCAGAAACGATTGTAAAACTTGCAGATATGATATTAGACTACTGTTTAATGAGTTAGTTAAATTATTTGGGTTCACAGTTTGTCTGTAATATTGCATCAAAAAAAGGGTCATTATTGGGGATTTGGCAAAACTTGAAAGCATTTTGCCGTTGAGGGCGTTTGATTGGTTAGAAAGACCATGACGTCACAAGGTGGGCAAGGTTGTTGATGGTGTTGCGCAATCACTGACTTCGTGCATGAAAACATGCATCGAAGGCTTGCAGAAGCACAGACATCATGCATGTGAAGTGTAAATAAGACTTTAAAATGCCGAAAACGTGTGCTTTTTGAGGCTGCACAAGGAACAGCGATAAGAACCCTAACCACAGCTTCCGAAATTGTCCGGCTCATTCAGCTATTTAGGAAGAATGGGTACTTTTTGTAAGCTGAAACGTGATCCAACTTCAGCGTTTCGAAGTCGATCGTGTGTAGTCGTACTGACTCACTACTGTGTAAGGTGACCTATGACACCCTGGATAGGCCTACTTCGTCCACACGTCCACACTTCTCACGGATAGTCCAAAGGGGTGCAGTTCAACGTTGAAGGCCACAAAAATTGCCACAACGTCGTCAGGGAAAAAAGCCGAAAGACAGACAGCGAAAGGGCCAATCGGACGAACGAAAACGAGGAGCAAAATCCCACGGGTAAGTGTTTGGTAGGAAACAGTGGGAAAACGGGGGACTGTGCGAGTCGCCAACAATCCGTGTCCGGATACCGGGCAAAACCATTGGGCTGTTTGAAGTGTCAATGATGTTCGCCGTCATGTCAATAAACAATGACAATGCTATAAATCCCTCTGTAAAATAGAAGTGGCGAGCTTCCCTATACCCTCATTGATCCTTTCTTTGCCTACACTCAAGACGTCAACGGAAAATATTTTTTTAATTAAAGTAAGGGGTGGGTGTTCAATCCACTCGAAACCTTTTCATCATGATGACAAATGATATTTGATTTGTGCTCAAAAGAAATTATCATGTGGTAATCATAATGACTGAAATAATGGTGAGTGGATAGTGGTGAGTGGATTCCCCTTTCAAAAATAAATACCATCTACCATCAAAAAAAAATTAAAATAAATTTAGAAGAATAAAATGCAAATTGATTTTTGGGGTAAATTTATAATTTGTTTTCAATGGAATATTGTGCTTCTTTTAGATGCTAATGGAAATCTTCAAGACTGGAGAAACAACTGATCCATCAAAAGGCGGACTATCAATGACTGGACCTTCACGTGGCGATGAACCCGCATTAACTGCACCAACGGATAGCTTATTGGAAAACATGAAACGGTTAATCTTTTTAGTCTGTATCAAAATTTAGGATTAAAAAAAAAAATTCTCATCTTATGGGATTTAAAAATTGGTTTTGTACAAGGCTGAAAATGACAAGCTAAAGGAATATGCAAATTTTGAAACAGAGATTCTGTGGCACAATAAAAAATTGTATCTACTCTTTTATTAATCTTTCATTTGTTGATGTTCTAACAAATAGATGAAAATAAAACGTTGATCACAACACTTATCTACACGTGTAAAAAATGTACAAATACAAAATCCCATATTTATTAAATGAGGAATAGTAACAATTTGACTTGACTTACCCCGTGGGCTACTGCAAAATGAAAGTTAATTTCAACCTCTGGACATTTATTTGAATACGTTTTGTAGCCAGTAGGGGTGTAACGTTACGATATGATCACAAAGTGATTATCCGATATGATACGATATGATCAAAATACGACATGATCAAAATGTGTGTAAAACAAACACTACCGTCATAATAAAGTTATCACAATGCTTTATCACAGCATTCCTTTATCATGTTTGTTGTCAATGTATCAATATACCCCTAATAGCATGTGTACTGTAAAATTTCACTCTGACGAGTTACATTGTGTATAAAGGCATACAGAACATCTCTAAATCCAGAAAACTGGAGAAAACACTTTTTATATATGCAAAATTTTTGTTTGCTCTGCAATGCTTGTTTTGATTTCATCAGAATTGCATGTCCATGTCTAAGGTGAAATTAAACAAAATCTTTATAAAGAAATGCATGTTCATGAAAAGTGCAGTCACATGGTAGATCAAGAAAAAATGTAATCCAGTTCAGGATAGCTGAAGACTTTGTACAATCTGGGTTTGGATGCATCTGTCGGATTGTATTCATTACACAGGATGAGAGTGGAGCCCGGTTGAATCTTCCCAAATATCCCCAACACCATCTTTTTTACTTGACGATAGGCCACGTACATGTTGATATTTCCTAGAGATTAATGAGAAATAAATATATGGAACAAATCAGCACCAAGTGAGAAGATTAAGTATAATTATACCGTTTGTAGCCATTTATTTTGTGGTCAATCCATAAAAGGTAAATTGTATCTACTTGTTCATTACACAAACAATATAATTCAAAAATGGATGGATAGTTGTAGGTTCCCTCAAATCTGTGTAATGGATATTTTTCTGATCAGATTCTATGTTCAATTTAATCTTATGCTGTGCAGGTTTACAATCATATGAGTGTTTAAACTACATGATGTAGATGGAATGACAAAAAAAAACAATGTTTTTTGTTCAAACTGGTAATAAAAGTTGAGAGTTTTAGCATACAATCACTTTTGTCTTGGAAACACTACTTACTGGTCAAATGTTCCCCATGCTGTAAACCCCATCTCCCATATTGAGCCTGATACTGCAAAGATGCTGTCTGCAAAACTGCTGGATGCACAGCACGCTTCAAACCTAGGTCTATCCCAAGTTGTTGGATGACGGACTGCCACAAGTACACCTGGATCAGGAGGGAGGGGTGGGGGAGGAAAAATATAATTTAATGTTATCTTCCTATGTGCTGTGTGCAATAGTATGGGGGTGGGGTGGTATTATTATTTTTTTTTTATTGGGGGGGGGTCCTTTATTCTCCAAAGGTTTGTTTTGTGTGTTTTTTGAGTGTGTGTGTGTGTGTGTGGGGGGGGGGGTGTATGACCCTGATAATTCAAATATCTCTGAATAATTCATCCATACATAAAATCCACCTAACTATTTCTCCCCCAGATTGTACACACCTTATATATCTAAAGTTAATGTTGACCTTACGATGGGGAAAGCGTGCATACAGAACTTGATGTTTGTACTATAACTTAATTAAGGTCAACGGTTATTGAAACTTTATATCAATCACTTTACAGAACATTACCATAAATTAAGCTGCCAAGAGATATTTGATATTTTCATTTCAGTTTCAAAATTTTCAACAGGTCAAAATTAAAACTATTTGTTGCTCCATCTTGTTTATTTCACAATTTAAATTTCTTATTTATTAGGCAAAGGAATTACACAATCTTGCATGGAAATAAATGCACAACTAAAGGCTCGTATCTGTTCTGTTTACTACTTGGCCAAGCACTACACACTATCGATGTACATTGATGTACATGTACATCATGTAAATGTGTGTACTTACTGTACACCCACACAAACATAGTCTGTGTGTAATGCTGGTATAGCGGTACTACTAACTGTAGTCAATCGGCGAACTTCACCACGGCAAATGTTTTGATGTCACACACGTTAGTTTAAGTTTCAATGGAATCAAGTCAAATCCTGACCAGGCTGTACATGTATTATGACCCCCTTATCGTTTATAAACAACTCACCAGTCTGTGTTTAAAAGACGATCGTTGTCCTGTTCGGCTTCGTCTTTGCCAGCTGCGTCTTTGCGCGAGTGGCTCCAGCCGGTAGGGGATTAGACTTGACTCAAGTCCCAATACCGTGCAAGGCCCTTCCTTGCATCATCGTCAGAAAACTATTTTTTGCGCTCTGCATTCCAAAACCTGTTCCGAGCTACATTTTGTCGGTGAGGGTGCACTGGTATGTCTGTACTGTGGCTATATGCTGGCGCGTTACAAGTGTGTTGGGGACCTCGCACGAGAAAGGGACTTGAATCAAGTCTAGTAGGGGATCTGCACCGCGGATTTCTTCGTGGTCTCTGACGAAATGAAATCGCTAAAATTACTGGCAGAATCACTACCACAGTATCGCTGCTACTGTCATAAATGACTACAATAATCTACTATGATCTTCCCAAGAACTGTCTCTTTCAACCATGGTGGAATTTGTCTGAAAAATCGCCGAACAAGCTTGAGTGCGGGAAAGTACATGACGCTGTTTAGTGTGACAACACAAGACATACACCACTCTGTGACGTCATGCAGTTGTTCGCGAAAAATGTGTGCCAGAGACTCTACGTGGGGGGTCTTTTCGCGATTCGGAGTGGCGAGTGCAACAAAATCGGTCTGTAAAAGTCGTTATTTAGGCAAGACTAAAAAGGCCAAATCGTTGGATTTTTTTTATGTGACATAATGAAGTATCATTCTACAGTTTTATTGGATAAGGGAACCGTAGCAAATATCACTCTAGTAACACTTTAAGATCGAATAAACGAAATTTAAGAGACTTTTCTAATATTTAAGCCCATCATTTTGTTAAAAGATAGCAGCTATATGCTTTTGGACTGCGGTCTAGTTCAGTGTCACACCTGGCAAGGGTAGTTTTAGTTCACCAGTCATAAACACCCGGGGCAGTTTATCCAATCGGATCGGTCGAGAGGAGATCACATGGCATGTTTAAACGTGCGATACAAACACGGCCGGCTGTAAGTGTTTAAACATACCCGAGGCGCGCCAGGTTTAATTGCAGGCGAAATTTACCACAAAAGGATTGTCTAAAATCTATGTCCTTCAAGACAGTGAAACCATATGGTGACACTAACCTTGTTTCGTTTTGTGATGTGATGTACTTGCTCATGTAGAAACCTGTCGTGGTGTCATTGGCCATTATAGCGGAGTATGTGATGTAGATGTCGTACTCTTCATGAGGTCGAAGCATCTCTTTCAACTTGAGAACCAAGAAAGCGTACTCCTCAATCATCTTATAACTCTCAAAGATGTCTGTCTTATCCGATGTACTGACGCTATGGACAGTTGGCATACCATGGATGCTGATATTTTTGGCATGTAAGGTTATCTCATCTGTTGCTTCAATGCACTCCACTTTTATCCGGACCCATCCGTCAAAAGAAAACCTCTCTCCGAGCTTTGAGTCTGGTACGTCATCGTCGTACAAGAACGGACGGAGGTTGAGCTCGTAGCGTCTCGGTAGGACGGTCTTGGGTAGCCGGCCCTTCATCAGATCTGATGGGGCTATGGTGACTGGGATACCCGTCGGTTGGGGTTGCACGGTGGTAGTTAGATCGGTGGTAGTGTCGTCGGGCTGCACTGATGACTCCGTGGAAGTAGGCCTACTTGCTGGAGTGACAGTATCTCCTGCGGTCGTTGGATCGTCCACTACAGACGGTTTTGTGGCAACCTGGTCGACAGAGCGGATCGGAAGGTAGTACATCACTACCACCGTGGCAGCGATCAGTACAATCACGGTCAAAATGGAAAAGACGATCCTGGAGAGGGTACAGTACATGCCACCCTTGCGATCACCGTGAATCTCCGTGGTGGTGGCTTCCTCCATGTTGAATTCTGTCTCTCCCATAATGAAGTCCTGAAAATAGAGTCTGCTGCAAACAAGGGAAAAATACTCTCATTCCGGTTTCTTGGCCGATAAAGTTCTAATGCAATCGTCCAATCTAGTCCGCATTTTCAAATAAGACGCTGTTTAGATTAGTTCAACTTTTTCGTATTCCTCTTCTTTTTGTTTTGTTTTCTTTATTTAATGGACTTGATTTCTTCAGGGAGGGAGAGACTGTTTATTATTTCTTCTCAAGCTCAACAAAATGCATTACCGAAATCATGCTTTTTACTATTAAATAGGTCACGACTGCCGCTGCCGGAGCCAACACAAAAAAGACTGCACCGTTGAAAGAAACTATGGTACAACTAAATATAGCCTTATTATATCACGATTTTTCTTTTTTTGCACGTGTTAAATGAAATGTGTTGAAAATAACAACTGTTGCATTATATGCCTCTGTACTTATATATGATGAAGTTGACTTTAGCTTGGCAAAAGTAAACAGGAAACCAGACACATGTACTTACATAAAGACATACCTTGGCTGGTAACCATATCCATGAAAGTAAAATTGTGACTTGTGCTTAACCCCTTCATCGAATGGTCTCCGGTTACGATTGACTAAAATCCACAAGCATATACGTCTCGTATGGGTAGCTTGCCCAAACTGTGATGATTTCTGCAATTATCATTTGGCAAGCTGTAGGCCTACCGTTTCCCATACGATATTCTAACTGAATACTACTGTGTAAAATTCATTGGATCATTTCAAAATAGTACAGAGGTCATCGAAGTGTTGTCCTGACAGTGTTGTGAACATATCGGCAGATAGGGCTTCAACTTGACAAAGCTTAAGGGGTACGTATACCATTGGTAAGATGAAATGTACACAGATTCACAAAGATGGTCATGGTGGAAAACTTCCCTCGAAATAAAGTTTTGTCTGGAATGCTGTTGCTTGTTTAACCCTCCGCTGCACTATGACCTTGAAAAGCGTCCGTCCCGCCCTCGCACAGTCATCTGCAGTACGGTGTGAAATTGCGCATAACACTAATTTGGCTGCTCACAAACTCTTCTAACATGGTACCATTAGACTCAGAATCGTTCACTCAATCCCAAGAAAAAAAAAAAATCAAAAAAAGTGAAAAATCAATTTTTGTTTAATTTTTTACCCAAATCCATCAAAATCACACCGTTACACTATCGCACTGTTTGCTGCAGTACCATGTGAAATTGCGTGTAAAACTATTTTGGCTGCTCACAAACTCTTCTAACATGGTATCATTAGACTCAGAAACGTTCACTGAATCCCCAGAACAAAAAAAAATGCAAACAAAATGTTCATAGGGGGTAAGCACACTCAGTTGAAACAAAAAAAACCCTAATTTTTGCCCAAATCCATCAAAATCACACCGTTACAGTATCGCACGGTCCGCTACCGTACGGTGTGAAATTGCGTGTAAAACTATTTTGGCTGCTCAAAAACTCTTCTAACATGGTATCATTAGACTCAGAAACGTTCACTGAATCCCAAGAACAACAAAAAAAAAAATGAAAAAAATGTTCATAGGGGGTAAGCACACTCAGTTGAAACAAAAAAAACGAATTTTTACCCAAATCCATCAAAATTACACCGTTACAGTATCGCACGGTCCGCTACCGTACGGTGTGAAATTGCTTGTAAAACTATTTTGGCTGCTCACAAACTCTTCTAACATGGTATCATTAGACTCAGAAACGTTCACTGAATCCCCAGAACAACAAAAAAATGAAAAAAAATATTCATAGGGGGTAAGCACACTCAGTTGAAACAAAAAACAAATTTTTACCCAAATCCATCAAAATTACACCGTTACAGTATCGCACGGTCCGCTACCGTACGGTGTGAAATTGCTTGTAAAACTACTTTGGCTGCTCACAAACTCTTCTAACATGGTATCATTAGACTCAGAAACGTTAACTGAATCCCCAGAAGAAGAAAAAAATGCAAAACAATGTCCCTGGATGGTAAGCACACTCAGTTGCAAAAAAAAAAAAATGTTACCAAAATCATTTTTTTTTTTCATTTTTTTTTTTTTTTTTGCACTGCTTTCCAGTGCTTACCAGTCTTCTGAGAAACAAGGTATCTTATTTACTTGGCCAACCCGAAACCACAACCTGCACCTGGTGTCTGCCCGATGTCTGGAACAGTGACAGGATGATTGATTGCCCCCAAGTAACAGCGGCTAGATCTAAGACCTTGGATCGTGTTTATGGGGTTAGGGATAGCCTCAGGGGAATTCCTTGGGCCTCAGGGGAATTCTATGGGGCTTCGAAATTAAAGGTGACTGTAGGTCGAAGACTCACCCCAAGCTAAATCTGCTGGTACTAGTGTTATCCGGCTATGGTCCATTGAGGAACTTAAAAAATTTCGCAATTTTTGACCGCACCGTTAATGAGTAATCACATTTTTTTTTAAACGGTACAGTCGATGACTGTGCGAGAGTGCAGCGCAGTGTTTAAGAGACGAGTAAAACTTACAGTCAATGAGTTTTGATCTTGCGAGTCCCAAACTTTGATGTATGAAAATAGTAAAAACAGTGATGGGGTTTTTCACTATTTTCTCGTGACTCCGATGACCGATAGAGCTTAAACTTTCACAGGTTTCTTCTTTCAGACATAATTTGGGTCGCAAGAAGTGCGGATACTTGTCATTGACTATTACCAAATACTTTGTTCTTCAATCTATTTGATAGTGTGTTATTTAGTTTTTAAAAATTCAGGCCTAATGGAACACATTCGTTTTGTGCAAGCTACCCCATTATGCGTGTCCAAACTATGATGTTTGAAAGTGAAAAACAGTGATCGGGTTTGTAACTATTTTCTCCTGGCTCCGATGACTGATGTAGCTTAAACTTTCACAGGTTTCTTCTTTCAGGTATAATTTGAGTTATTTGCTTGTTTTGAAAAAAAACATTTCTCACCACATTTTAGGCACTTTTAAACTTTTTTTCTAGAATGTACTTACCAAAACACCAGAAAAAAATGTGTCCCACTTCTTTTGGCAGTTCATCGGTCCTTTAGACTAGTGTCTCAGTCAGTCCGGTTGGTCCCCGCGAAGGGGTACTACGGTTCCACCTACTGCTACAGGTCACGTTACTTTTTTTTCTTTCTTTTTGCTCTCTCTTTTATCACTTGGACCGAAACCAGACTGCTTCACGTTTAATAAAATAAAAAAAAACACCCTAAGGCTTGTGAATTCAAATGTGAAAAGTGCATTAGTATTTTTTTTTTTTTCATTTTTGCGAACGTGGCTAAAAAAAACATATTCATGTTAAGAACGTAAATCGTGGGTGCAGATGTTTTAGTTGGGGAAAACAAACATGAGTAAAACAGACATTGCCGGAAAGTGTTGCTACTTGTGTTATGTGTCTACACTCTAAAACCTCCCAGGTCAGAAGTGATCGAGATCCGGGTTCCGTGCCACTGCAAAAACTGGGGTGTTAAAATTGACACCATGAGTGTTGTCACATATAGATACCAAAAAAAGAATCAACATTTACATCATAGGGTGTTAAAATAACACTAATTTCTGCCAATTAACACTAAATTCTGCCAAAACAATTACATTTGAGTTATTTGAACACCCTATAATGTTCATTTCAATTCTCTTTTGGGTATCTATATGTGACAACACCTATGGTGTCAATTTTAACACCCCAGATTTTGCAGTGTGGGGCTGACCAAACTGTGGGTCGGTATGACCGTGAATTTGTGTCAAAATGACACAGAAATGGGTGAAATTTACGCAGTATCACTTCCTCTTTTTGACCAGTTTCCAGGTCAGCCTGACCAAGAAAAAAGGTCAGGCATTCTAGGACCCGGAATCTGGCTCAATTCTGACCCGGGAGTTATTTTTAGAATGACTCGCTGTATGTAAGGAACAGCGTCGGTAATGTGTTTTTTAAACCTGCAACTGAGAGTATGTTAAATCTATTTGAATCAATAGAAGGTACCACATTGGTGTTGTTCGCAAAAAATATAGGTAGGTTTTGGTATGGAACAGCATTGGTCTATCATGGCAGCAAATCTGGGCCAAGAAGCCTTTAAGCGGGGAATCTTGCAGAATTTTTCTTTGCCAAGCCATTACTTGCAGCGAGCACCAGTCGCTACAGACACTAATGCACTTTGGTTGGTAACCCGATTCTGCTAAGCAATGTTTTAACGTGTTTAGCAGCTTTATTAAATTAGACTTAATTGCATCTGGATCAGCTTAATCATTTTAATCGAGATATGGTATCGATAGAGCACAGTAGTTTTACTATTTTGTAGGCGCGCCAAATCGCATCGAGTCAAGATGAAACAGTTTTTATATTTTAAACTACGCACTAAACATATAGAGGACCAGACTTTGTTGTTTCGTTTGTGCGTGTGAACTTGGACCCTAACTTTAAGCACTTCTCCTTCCCACGATTGTGGACATGTCTGCGCAATTGAGTTTTTAAGTGGATTGCTGAGATCAACATTGACATTTTGTTTGAGTTCTTTGTTATTTCTTCGCGAGTGGTTTGCAACTCCAAAATTAAATCAAAAAAGGTATGTGACTTCAAACAAGTGGACGGTGCCCCAGTTGGAGCCAAAACCTTGGTAAGCAGAGGTTTCGATATTGATATGGTCTCCTCGTGTACCGTCGTGGTAGAAGTCTGAATATGATTCACTCAATCCTACGACAATGTTTGGTTTTCATTTTACTGCGTGAACTAACACGGTCCGTATTTTTTTGGAGTCAAAAAGGCAGCGTGTCCCTTTAACTGTATGGGTACCTGGATACCGCCATGCACCTCCAGTCTGGTACTCCGGGGGCGTTGACCTTAACCAATAGTCTGATTTTCAGGTAGGAGGACCAAATTATACTTATGACCCGGTAAATATGTGTGGGGTCTCGTACGACACCGACACACTGACTGAACCATGTTATTTGGTTGTACCTGGAGTTTGAACGAACCCAACATCAGAAGAACCGCGCAGCAGATTTATGACCGCGATTACATCCTGTGTGCACAGGTTCGGCTGCCGAAACTGACCATGACTGGAGAACAGAATAGTTCGCGCACGCAAGATAGTCTAGAAGCTCATACGAACAGACGAACATAGAAGGCAAGCTCAGTACCCTAGCAATGCTAACAGCTGTGCGTGCTATGTCTAGTTGGATTAGCGTTGAATTTCCGAATCTTTTCCAGTTTTTTCAATAGAAATCTGACTTTTGTAAAGTAAGGTATGACATCTTTTGTCAGAACAATAGCTTATAATTCAGAGGGAAATGTGTAGTATTTTGTTTAATGATTTCAATGGTTTTCCAGTGATCTCCAGTGCTTGAAAAGTTAATGGTTGTAGAATTTGCAATTTTCCGCGTCCATTCGTGTATGGTTTTGAGGCATCCAGAGTGTTCCAGAAATGTTATAGACGATTTGAAAAAAAATCGTGGTATTCTGACTAATTTGCCTGTGCCACATACAGAGATTGTTGTTTAACGATTGTTATTGCTCACGCGCAATGTGCTGAACGGGCACGTCATCGCCTCAGACTTCAGTCTGGTCTGAGCTGGACTGCGCTAATTAAAAGACCGCGGCAGCCTACTGCGTTCTTTTGATGTTGGGTTCGTTCGAACTCCTTGTCATTCCTTCCTGGTTGTACCTTTGTGGTTGTACCTGCCAGTCGTTAAAATCACCTCAGCATCAGTTTTGGTCCAAATAATTTATGGCACCATCGAAGGTGAAATTGTTTCCACTACCCTGTCTTAAAAATCTTCTGATCATGTGCGTGATTTAAAGATACCTTGACCTACTTCGAAACCACGGTTTCGGCTTACTCCCCGGCATCAGAACAGCGGGGAAATTCTCGTGGTCGTATCCTCATGTCAGCACACGGTCCCCGGATGTTCCAGAGATGAGATGAGTCAGTGGCAAACATTATTTAGAAGTAAAATGACGGACGATTCGGCTACCAGAAAATTTACATTCTGTAGAGAACCTACGTCAACTCCTCCATATTTATATAAACGCATTGATTTCAAAAAGGGATGATGTTGTACTTATGCTTAGGGTAAGCATTTTTGGTAAGCAAGAATTTGTTGCTTATGGATAAATGCCCCTTGAGTACTTCAGGCCAAATTTCATCAAGCTGTCAAGCAGTAAATACTGCTTAGCAAATTTCTTTGCCAAGCAAAATAAGAGTAAACTTTATGAAATTTTGGCTGGTAAAGCAAAACTGTTCTGTGCTTATTATAGTTTTACTATAGTTTTTATAGGCTTTATGAAATTGCTAAGCTTTCTCTGCTGCTAAAGCAATCGGACCAATTTGGCACAAACCCTGTGGAAGGAGAATGTTGACCATAAGCACAGGATTTGCGGGTAGCAGAGCCATGACTTGGAACCTTATATTTGCTGCTACAAACAGGCTCCTTAAAAACGTTTTTTTTTTTTTTTTTTACAAATTCATAACAAATAAAAGTACTTCTTGAGCTACAAATGTACTTACTTATAATTATTTTTATTTTTTAAGAATACTGTTAACGTCTGTACTAAACAGCTATGCACAACGGACTGGATTGAGTTATTTATTTGAACTGCATCACACCCATAGACTATAGAGCGCTGAGGGCGCAAGTTATGGGGAACTGGGGCTCTATCCACTGCTGGAATGTGAAATTTGCACAGACGTCATTTCAGCAAGCAAATGTTATGTTATATCATTGATAGCAATGGTCATTGTCTGCAGAGACATATTGTTGCATCAAAAGAGTTTGTAAAGTATGTAAAAAAAATATGTATAAAATAAATACGAGGTAACTTTATGGTTTAGTCCGTCTCTCTCTACAAACTTCTTTTGGGAACACAATTTGAAAGTGCTGCTGTTCTTATTACAATGAAAATCATTTGAATAAGTGAAGAGAAGAAAAATTGCTAGGGACAGTGTAAAGCATGATTGGCACTGATCAATAAGTAATTTGGGGTTGTAACAAATCAAAGTTTACAAGAGCAGGATTCGAAGCCGTCACTTTGGATTTGCTTGCCGGTGCTCTGAGACCAACTTGTCCAATATGATGAAACATTTAGTCAAATTTTTTAGTTACCGGCACGTAAATCCTAAGGTATCAGGTTCAAATACAGATCTAGTCAAATTGTCTCTGCTCCACACACACCAAAAGTTTATTTACATGTACCCAATTTCCAGACAGATTACCTCGTGTTTTTTTTAAAGTTAATTTCAATCAATAATAGAGGAAAGTTTTGTGTGTTTTTTTTATATGAAAACTACTTTTATAAATTTTATACCAGTACCGATTTTCCAGAGAAATATTTCCATCTATAATACTTCAACCCATGAACATAAACAAAAATCCTGTTTAAAAAAATAATAATAAAATACAATTTTACGGTGTTTTCCTAAAAACATTAGTACCTCATATTTTCCAGAGCTGCCAACATCTGCATCTTACAATCAGGCAGATTTTGTACGACAATCAGCGAAAGTGTACTGTGATCCTGTACGTACATTACACAACACACGGGACCAACGGCTTTACCTCCCATCCGAAGGACGATTCCACAATTCCAATCCTAACATGAATATGTTCTCTAGCCGCGTTTGCAAAAGTAAACATGATAATAATGCACTTTACACATTTGAGGGTTTTAATTTCTTTACCAAACGTGAAGCAGTCTGTTTTGGGTCAAAGTGATCAAAGAGAGAGAAAAAAAGAAATAAAAAAGTAACGTGACCTGTAGCAGTAGGCGGAACCGTAGGCTACCCCTGCGCGGGGACCAAACCGGACTGACTGAGACACTAGTCTAAAGGACCGAATAACTGCCAAAAGAAGTGGGACACATTTTGTTTGCCTGGTGTTTTGGTAAGTACATTCTAGAAAAAGTTCTAAAATGCGTAAAATGTGGTGAGAAATGCTTTTTAAAATAAGCATTCAATGGTTATTGAACAACATAAAAAAAAAACACCTCATTCTTGGGATAGGTTATTCCACTTGTCTCTGTAAACTAAGGACGGTAATGAAAATATGTGCTGTTAAAATCATATGGAAGCAAAAAATTAAAAAAACTGTTCGTAGGTTTTTATATCTTTATAGTCAGGCACAGTTTTGTTAAGATTAAGAAAATCGTCACCCTCATTTCAGTGCACGTATGAGTGCTCTGAAATCTCATAACGAAGTAGCTTGCAGATTTTTAAACTAAATAACACAACATTGATTTCATGTATTTGGTAATTGTCAAAGATCAGTATCCGCACTTTGTATAACTCAAATTATACCTGAAAAAAAAGAAACCTGTGAAAGTTTAAGCTCTATCGGTCATCGGAGTCACGAGAAAATAGTGAAAAACACCATCACTGTTTTTACTATTTTCATACATCATAGTTTGGGTCTCGCAAGATCAAAACTCATTGACTGTAAGTTTTACTCGTCTCTAAAAAACTACAGCATTCCAGACAAACTTTAATTCGAGGGAAGTTTTCCACCATGACCATCTTTGTGAATCTGTGTACATTCTTACCAATGGATATACGCTATACCCTTAAGCTTTGTCAAGTTGAAGCCCTATCTGCCGGTATGTTCACAACACTGTCAGGGCAACACTTCGATGACCTCTGTACTATTTTGAAATGATCCAATGCACTTTACACTTGTAGTATTCAATTAGAATATCGTATAAGAAACGGTAGGCCTACGGCTTACTAGATGATAATTGCAGCAATCAGCTCAGCTTGAGCAAGCTATCAGCGAAGCTCAGTGGTTTATGGTGGTATTACATCTGCTCTAAAATGACAAATGTCGTGGGTTCGAATACCACCCGAGACGTATATGCTTGTGGATTTTAGTCAATAGTAACAGGAGACCAATTTCGATGAAGGGGTTAAGCACAACAGGTAGCTAAGTCACAATTTTGCTCTTTGGATATGGTTACCAGCCAAGGTATGTCATTATAAAAGTACATGTGTCTGGTTTCCTCTTTACTTTTGCCCAGCTAAAGTCAACTTCATCATATAAGTACGGAGGCATATAATGCAACAGTTGTTATTTTCAACACATTTCATTTAACACGTGGAGAAAACAAAATCGTGATATAATGAGGTTATATTGAGTTGTACATAGAGTTTCTTACATAGGTACGTGCAGTCTGTTTGTTTTGGCTCCGAAAATTGAAAGTGCAAAATGGGCATTTCCAGGGTCGAGAGCTACTTAGAAAATCCGCGAACTTGACTCCCGTTGACAAAAAGATTTAAACAGACTACGTCCCGTAAAACCGTTAGATAAACATCATAACAGATAATCAAATATTGCATCCTGTAAAATGCAGAGAGAAGAAGGGGGGTGGTTGGGGTGGGGGTGAAGGGCCGGCGGCAGTCGTGACCTGTTTAGTGAGCATGATTCCGGTAATGTATTTTGTTGAGCTTTAGAAGAAATAATAAACAGGCTCTCCCTCCCAGAAGAAATCAAGCCCAAAAAAAAAAAAAAAAAAAAGGAACAAGAAAAAGTTGAATTAATCTAAAAAGCGTCTTAATTGGAAAATGCGGACTAGATTGGATGATTGCATTAGAACTTTATCGGCCAAGAAACCGGAATGATAGTATTTTTCCCTTGTTTGCAGCAGACTCTATTTTCAGGACTTCATTATGGGAGAGACAGAATTCAACATGGAGGAAGCCACCACCACGGAGATTCACGGTGATCGCAAGGGTGGCATGTACTGTACCCTCTCCAGGATCGTCCTTTCCATTTTGACCGTGATTGTACTGATCGCTGCCACGGTGGTAGTGATGTACTACCTTCCGACGTCCGACGACACTACCACCGATTTAACTACCACCGTGCAACCCCAACCGACGGGTATCCCAGTCACCAGAGCCCCATCAGATCTTATGAAGGGCCGGCTGTCCAAGACCGTCCTACCGAGACGCTACGAGCTCAACCTCCGTCCGTTCTTGTACGACGATGACGTACCAGACTCAAAGCTCGGAGAGAGGTTTACTTTTGACGGCTGGGTCCGGATAAAAGTGGAGTGCATTGAAGCAACAGATGAGATAACCTTACATGCCAAAATATCAGCATCCATGGTATGCCAACTGTCCATAGCGTCAGTACATCGGATAAGACAGACATCTTTGAGAGTTATAAGATGATTGAGGAGTACGCTTTCTTGGTTCTCAAGTTGAAAGAGATGCTCCGGCCTCATGAAGACTACGACATCTACATCACATACTCCGCTATAATGGCCAATGACACCATGAAAGGTTTCTACGTGAGCAAGTACATCACATCACAAAACGGAACAAGGTTAGTTCAAATCATTATAGAATGAAACTTAAGAGATTTTTGTCGTTGATATATACAGAGTTTTCAGTTTCAAAGTAAAGTAAACCCCTTTTCAAATGCCTATATCTCGGAATGTTCTTTTATGGCATTTTGACATGCCCGTCTCCTCGTTAGAGCATTGACGAAATAAACCACCCAGACGCCCCATAACAAACAAACACCCCAACACACACCCCAACACCCCAACAAACAAACACCCCAACAAACAAACACCCAACGAACGAACCCGCGATCATTGCTATGAGTATTCACATCGTTCGGACGCAGCAGTGTCCTACTATTTTCGTAGTACATGTAACTGACTAAAGTACAAGTTTTCCCATTCGTAATTGGTTTTCCCATGGATTTACAGATTCATTGCAACCACCCAGATGGAAGGACCTTACGCCCGCTGCGTCCTGCCGTGCTTCGACGAGCCTGCGTTCAAGGCATCCTTTGACGTACAACTAGAGCATCGTACGGACATGGGTGCCTTGTCTAATGGCATTGATATACGCCGTATCCAGTTGGACAGTCATTGGTCCAGGACTTACTTCAAGAGGGTGCCTTCAATGCCGACGTATCTTCTTGCATTTGTAGTACACGACTTTTCGTCCATCAATGTCACAAACGCACACGGATGTTTGGTAAATCAGTATTTATATTTATTAAATATAACAAAGTTCGTAAACATGAAAACAACATCAGACTGCTAATATCTTGACATATTAATTCCAAATTTATAAAGATAATACAATATTGGTTTTTAGGAGAGTCAATTCATTCCCATCGTTAAGTTTTCAATAATCAAACTTTTAAAAGAAAACCGTGTGAATTCTTGAAAATAAATTTCATTGGTCACGTTTTTGTGACATGCTTTGTCACGGAATTTAATGCAAATTCATAATTATAGAACACGTGCTTATTCCTATTCGTCTATCTCACAATAATCTCTCTCAACTTCGACCATTATTTCTGATTGGAATATTTGTCTTCACAATCATTGAATTGTCAGCTTGAATTGTCAGCTTGAAACGAATCATTTCTGACGACATTAATCCCGTACTGTGTTTTGAAATTCTTGAGTAGTATTCGAATCCACAATTTTAGGAGGAGATTTTGGTCAATGACCCTTGCCCCTCAGGGTATTAACATTCGTAATTGGTTTCCAGATTCGCATTTGGTGCGAGACAGAACTGATCGACTTTGCGCCGAACGCTCTGAATGTGGCAGACAAAGTCCAGACATATTTCGATGAGTACTTGGACAATGAGTTCCCATTGGATAAACAAGGTGAGGATCCCAAGTAAAAAATCATAATTAATCTCAAAAAGTATTGTGTGTTGTTTTTGTTGTTGTTGTTTTGTGCTGCTTGCTGCTGTGTGTTGTTGTTGTTGTTTGTTGTTGTTGTTGTTGGTTGTTGTTGCTGTTTGTTGTGTGTGTTTGTTTGTTTGTTTGTGTTTGTTTTGTTTGTTTGTTTAGGGTTTGTTTTGCAGTTTAGGGTTAAACATTTTCAATCATAGGCCGTATTCGAATTGGCGGCTAAAGATACGGCTACGACTGTTGCTAAGGGCGTTGCTAAGGACATTCTATACTTCACCGCATGACAACGCGAAAATCTAGCCGTAGCCTAAGCCGTAGCCGCTATTTCGGACACGGCCTCAGTTTGAAAATCATCAGTGCGACCTCGGTCGACCATCATCATCTGTGGTATAAAAAATACAACTGGCGGTGTAAACGTACAGCCCTGTAGTTTATGAGTTTTGTTTAGTTTTTTAGTTTTTTATTAGAGACGCTTTCAACTACTGTAGGACTCGCATTTAAGTTCGAAAAGGTTAACCCTTACACGAAGAGTTGTGTTTCGTATAGGATTTATGGGTGCTACTCAGCAAACCTGTATAGAAGTTAACAGGCAACATTGATCGGAGCAATATGCCCTCTTTTCAATTTTTGTTGTTGAATTTTTGATGTAAAGTGAAATCACTCTGGCATAAGGTCACCGAATAAATAAAAATAGGGCTTCTTCATTATGGTGTTTGAAGACCAACAGCAAGAACTATTATTATTACTTTTTTAATCGGTGGTTTTTGAAGATCACATTGCCATACCGTCTTATAACCTTGGCGCAATGGAGAACTGGGGCCTGGTCACGTACGGTGATAACGAGCTACTTTACGGCAAGCCTGAACAGTACGACGACAGACGTTACTTAACGAGTATCACACACGAGTTGGCTCATATGGTAAGTTGATTTTATCTTCATTACGTAAAATTACAACTTGGACGATTTGTTTGATGTAAAAAAAAAAACACTAATCATGTATAGATGCCCAGTAGCCCAGTATTGAGAAATGTGAAGTTACCCTGACATCTGCTGCCACCTAGCGTCCTTAAGTCTCCAATTAAATAGTGTACACTTACTTTCTTTTGCAACGTCAAAGCCGCATGTTGGCGTTTCAGATGTTGAGAGTATCAAATAAATCTTCTGATAAACATTTTTCCCACAGTGGTTCGGCAATCTTGTCACCATGGAGTGGTGGAACGACTTGTGGCTGAATGAAGGTTTTGCCAAGTATATGGAACACATAGGCGTTGATCATGTTTTCCCGGAGTTCAGATCGGTATGACACTTTGCTTTACCCTGCGCAATGAATACTATACTGCAGCTGACAGTACTTTACAAAGTTACTAATTAGTTAATAACTAATTAATTTGTTTAATCAAATATTTTCATTTTCTAAAAAGTTTATCCTCCGCAAATTTTTTGTTCACCCGTCTGAGAAACTTCGTTCAGTCTGTTCAGCTGTTTTGAAAGCTTCCCTAAATGCCGTAATTTACAAATCCCAAAGGGCATAACTATACTGTGTAAAAAATAAATAAATAAATAAATAAATAAATAATTAAATAAAATAAAATAAAAAATAAATTAAAAAATAGTAAAATAGTAAAAACAATATTGATATTTTTACTTTTTCAGTGCTTACAAAACATGATAAATCCTTTAAAAGGGTAATAACAAGGGTAATAACGTTTCCAATCATAAATTCCCCCTCCCACCCTCTTACCTCCTTCTCTATTTCCATCTCTATCCCTCTCTCTGTGACTTATTTTCAGTTCGAAAGAGTATATTCTATCTTAGTCTCGCCTGCTTTAACCGTCGATGGTACCGGTGGAAACCCGTCTCTCAGGGAACCGGTCTTTGCGACGGAAGACGGCATAGAGGATCAATTAAGTGGCAATGTTGCAGATTACAAGGTAAATAGATCCATGCTGACCGTACTAATCGTGTTGTACATATGTCTTCTTCATGTGAAAGCCCATCTTGTCTTCTTTCATTTGATACTAGCAAGATAGAGTCACGCATTACAAAGTTTGGTCACGCGCTATACTTAGTGTGATAACGCACAGCACAGTCTGGTCACGTACTAACAAGAAATGTGGGCACCGTTCTTTTTCTCAATAAATTTTTTTGGAGATCGACCAGTTCTTTTTCTAGTTACCCCTACAGACTTGTTCTATAATTACGTCCCTTTTTACACAGAATCACCTTGTTGTATATCCTTCTGTCCTGTTCCCTATTGTTAGCTGCATCATCCCCGATGCAGCTTGCCCTCTAATCCTGTCCTTTCATGTTTCCCGCCACCCCACTGTTTGTAAACTAATAACTTTGATTGGCTACAATTTTCCCTTTTTTTCTGGATACATTCCCATTATTCTTTGCTTCTCTTTTTTGCTATAAATGGATATGTTTTCGTTTGTGCTCGTTTATGCCTCTGACGAAGGTCCGGTTCGGATCGAAAGCTAAGGCCATTTCCCCTACTAGTTTTATATATAAGTATTTATAAATATAGTAAATAAATTTTAAAAAAATAATGTGAACAAAAATGCCCGCTTAGTAGAGTCATCCTAGTGAGTTATGATATTTTTAGTCAGTGTTCTATTTTTTAAAGGGGGGATCACTCCTCTGGATGATGGAGCATTTCTTGACTCTCGATGTCTTCAACCAAGGAATACAAAACTACCTCAAGGAGCGGGCCTACAAGAATGCCAATGCGGAACATCTATGGGATGAACTGACCAACGTAAGTGTCTCTTGACAAAGAAGATCAAGTTTTACGTGTTTTTGCAAGGCAAAATAAGCAAACCATCTGTAACAACAACAACTATACAGCAACAAAACAAAACAAAAAACAAACAAAATACCCAAATACAAAAACAACAACACCCTAACAAACAAGCAAAACTAAACAAAGCAAAAAGAATTTCAGTGACTTTTGATTTTTCTACTTTTGCTCCGGCTGTTAAAATGCAAGGATCATTTTAGGAAAAAATTTGTCTGTCAGAACTCGCTTTCGAAAATCATCAAACGATATTACTTGTCAACCTTTACAAAGGCGGATAAAGACGTCGGGAAACACGACGTGAAGAGAATCATGGACACCTGGACCCTTCAGCCAGGCTACCCTCTGATCACTCTGACAAGAACCGGACAAGATGTTGTGGCGACACAGAGAAGATTCCTTACTGATTCCGACTCCAACAGCACGCAAGAAGTTGACAATCTAGGGTAAGGCATGGTATTCAATTAGATCCCTGAAAGTTGACCAAAAAGATCGCAACAGATCTTTCTGAGGCCGTTCTGAGGTCGTTTGTGGGAATCATGTTTAAAATTATTTTTTTTTTAAATTACGAAGAATATCCCGAATTTGTTCTCATTTTGTTATTATTTTTATTGTTTTCTATTTTACATTATTTGATTTTTTTAATGCTGGAAATGTTTTCTTTTTATTATCTGATCCAATCTCGTGAACACAAGGTCACAACGGAAATGTTGATTCGGAACCAAACTAACATTTCTCACGGTAAAATCTCCAAGTCCCCCAAACAGTCAACGCCATAATTTATATATATATTTTACTTTCTCGAACTAGTTTAGATCGAAAGCTAAGGCCATCTCCCCTAACAGTTTTATATATGTATATTACATAAAACCAGTATATAGGGGAGATGATCCAAACCGGACCTTCGCCAGAGGCATAAATAAGCACAAACGAAAACACATCCATTTATAGCAAAATAGAGAAGCAAAGAATAATGGGAAGGTATCCAGAAATGGGAAAATTATAGCCAAACATATATATAAATACATATATATTGTATCGCTTTATCTTTTTACACAGGTATCGTTGGTATGTTCCACTTACGTACGTGTATAAATCCGGACCGGCGGATCAGTATGACAAACCGGAGCATCTATGGATGGAACCAACAGACCAGTATAGTGAGTCACTAATTAATCAATCAATGTTGATGAGCCCCGGGGAAAAAACATAGGGTTAAAACAACCGGGAAAGAATATTTGATACTTTTTCAGTCGATAAGTTGGCGATTACAATTGAGTCTGTACCAATGTGTTCCAATTGAAGTTATCATTCCCCGTCGAATGAGGAGGAGGCGGTCCTCTTCCAGTAAAAAAACAAGGACAAGCATTCATTATTAAAAACAAAATACACCACAAGGTGACGTCTTAAATTGTTATAAAAGGTCAATCCCCAACGACTAGTTTAATCCCTAGAATACAGTAGCAGTACACAGTGTGTATAGTAACAGGACAGCACAGTGACATACACCAGAATGTGTCAAAGTATCAACACATAGCTTCTTAAATGGTGCGTGGCGAAAATTGCATTGTGAAGTACAATAACGGTGACTCTATCTCTGACAAATATAACCTTTCTGACAGAATAGCTTGGTGTAAACCCCACAAGATACTCACTGGGGGATCTACAACACTATCCCTCTCAGATGACAACCATAAAGAGCATGGCAATGGGCCATGCTCCCTACAAAACAGTGAGAGTATACAGAGAAAAGTGTACACGCTCTCTGCTGAGGGCGCACTTGGTCTCCCTACACTATGCGATGAGTATTATCCATACAATTTTCATTTAATCTAACACCTGTATCATTTCAAGGCTAGCTAAAAGTAACATTATGTGTTTTATTCGTTTTTTTGTCTGAAGCTTATTTCAAGTTACCGGACGAGGCTGCATCTAATGACTGGTACCTTGCCAACGCCGATATGGCTGGTTTCTATCTCGTCAATTACGAAGACGACAACTGGCAACGTCTCCTGGACCAAGCTGCCACCGATCCAAGTGTAATTGTTCTCGATTCATGTGTTTATTAATGATTTGGCAAACGTCTTACATATGGACACTGCGTCGTATTCAGAGCAAAAACCACTCTGGTAGAGTAAAATTAATTCCCTCGCCACCCTCTAGATTTCAATAAACACCCCTTTGTCACATTGAGTGAAACAACTGAAAACGGGGTTTGTTTTGCAAAAAATTCTCTGCGCGTTCATATTGTCGTTACTTTGATTCTTGCAATAACAGCAGTTACTTGGGGTCTTCAGATGCTAGTTCGTTTACATTTTTTGCAGAAGTTCAGACGAAAATTATTCTCTGTTAAATAAATACCTCTGGTATAAACTTTATTATCAGTAAGATTACAAACTGAAGGTATTTCTTTTCTTTTTTCTTTTTTTGGTTACCACTTATATTTTGTGTTTTGAGGGTTTTTTTTACGGGGAAAAGCAGGAGGTTTAGTGGCAGAAAGACCAGAATTCAAAAATTCGTTATCTAAGTTGAAGCCAAGTGTGATATACGTCTTTACTTTCGCTAGGTTTTCCCATCGGCGACTAAGGATGGACTGATCCGCAAGACGCACCGCTTATCTCATGCCGAAGTCATTCCCTCCTACATCTATCAAAACTTCTCGACATATCTTGCACCGTCTTCCCACTCGACTCGAAGGTCTGTTGTGGCAACATCCTCCTACTTTGCCAAGATGATGCCGGGCGATGACACGGGTCAATCCTCATCGACCTCCTCCTCTTCAGTACAGGTAAGATTGGAAAGTCGAAGAGGCATCATTGAACATGACCGGATTTGATAAAAGCTATTGTCTTCGAGTCTTGTGGTTAGGCCTATGCTCCAGAATGGCAGGGTGGTGGGTTCGAATCCACAGAATTGTTGCTTTTATTACACAGGACTCGAGAAAGCATGGAGTATACAATGTTTATCACACATCGGTACAAGGGTAAAACAAAGAAGATAGTTTTTCGTTCCTCAATCCTCTACCGTTTCTTCTTGTATTGTTTTACTTGACAGAATTATATGCAGCAATTAATAGAGCCACTTTATGCTGAGTCGGGTTGGAATGACACCTTTACATCAGATGTTCGAAGGTATACAACATTCGTGTTATTGACAGGGAAACTGAATAGAACATTTTATTGATGTGTTTTGTGTATATTAATTTATTTTTTAAGCCGTTATTTATCATAGGCTTGGGGCTTAAACTACATAAAACAATACTTCAATCTATAGTTTTTATCTCTCGAGGAACATTTTGGAGGGCCTATTAATATCATGTCTGAACGTGATAAGCAAATGTTCATACTTTTGAGAGAATATTTACTTGTTTAATGTGACCAAGTGCCATTTAGGTTCCCGGGGCTGCATACTCCCCAGGAGTTTATGATTGGTTTTGACTTGATGAGAACGAAAAGACGCCCAATTAGCGTGAAACAAAATGTTGTTATTTTCATTCAGGGATGACTTGCGACTAGTTTTCAAAAAAATCCACACAATCTGGAAATGGATGTGTTAATCAGTGTTATTTGTATTGATCATTTCTGATAATGAAACCAAGGATGCCTCAACTAGTGAACATAATCACTTTAGCTCGAAAGCATGAGGAAACCTGTAAACAAGGGTGCTTGCTATGTGAACCAGAAACACCTGGGTTCACACCTACTCTCCCGTGATGAGTGTTCTGGGTTCTTTTACGTGCATTTCCAAACCCTAATATACGGGACCTACGGCTTAATGTCCCATCCGAAGGATAAAGAAACTATGGTAAAGTAACCCAAATCCCACGACCGGGACTCGAAACTTCACTTGTTTATACCCGTGTTCGTTTTCCCCTACAGACAACGCAGAAAGACAAGCCAATTTGATGTGATATCTGCAGCTTGTTTTCATGGCAACAACCACTGTGTTGAAAAAGCATCAACATTAATGAAAGCACACATGGACGTGGAAAAGCCTATCACGTGAGAGTATACAAACTTTCTACAAGACGATGTCATTTACAATCCCATGTGAATGCCACTTTTTCATATGATTGTGCCCATATTATCTTAATCCACCCGATTATTGGTACACAGTTACTTATTCGAGGGAAAAAGTAAATTGCGACGGTCCTGATTCGTTTGATTGCAAAAGGTAACCAGAACTTCCTTCATTCTTGTGGATATAATGTTTTATAAGTAATTGAGGAATGAATGGCTGACTTTTAATTACAAAGAGATAATTTTTTTAAATGTTGTTATCCCCCAGAGTCTCCCCAAACCTCAGGTCAGTTGTGTATTGTAATGGTATTCGTTTCGGTGGCCGAGCAGAGTGGAACTTTGGATGGGAAGTGATGCAGACGACCAATGACCGACGAGAGAGGGCTCGATGGATGCGCGCCCTCACGTGCTCGAGGGACACTTCACTTTTGAAAAGGTACTCTGACTACTAATTAAGGGGATGGGCCGGGTGGAAGTAACTTAAATGAAAGTCGTGTGTTTCTTTTTTCCCGGTTAAATTGATTTCTTTGCATTGATTTTTGTCTTCTCAGTTTTCTGGAGACGGCGATTGAGCTAGGCCTATATCGTGGTGAGGCTGCGCTAATCCTAATGGGCGTGGCCGAGAATCCAGCTGGTTACGAAGTGGCTTGGGACTTCCTCCGCAACAACTGGGAAGAGACTTACGCACTGTGAGAACCATTTTTCTCCTCAGTATAGAAACCACAACCGTATGTTCTTCTGTTAGCACTACTCACTAATTCAAAAACACTTTAGTTGTTTGTGTGCACAACCAACTCTTGAAAAGGATAAGGAGCAATTCCAAACAGCACAATTTTGAGAGATCTGAAGGCACTATGCCCTTATAATGAACCAATGCGTTGGAAGATTGGTCATCAACATACTAGTACTGGTACATCACTTCACTTGAATCATTAGTGACGATCATAAACGATACATACAGATTTAGGTTATGAGTAACTACACATAAACATGCCCAGTTATAACTAACTGAAGAAGTTACTACATTTCTGGAACCGAATACCCAAGAACAATCTTAACTGTTTCAATTCCATTAAATTTCACTCATTTTGTCTTTCATAAAAAGTCAACGATTAATAAATTGAATTATATTTTATTTGTTTACATATAAAGATATCAGATTTGTATCACCAGGAAGACACATATTTGTTATGACAGTTTCCTTCATCTTTTGTACTTCCCTGGGCTAGCCTTTGGTCAAGATGTCCGAAGATTTAAAAGAAATATTAAAATAATTGTTCTTCCAGGTTAAAAGAAAACCGTGAGATTTCATTGTCCGATGTCTTCGGAGAAATCACGTCTTTTTTCAACACACGGGAGCAACTGCAAGAGGTTCGTTGAAGCAGGGATAAACATAGACTGGTTGCCTGTCCGTATCCCTCGGGATAATGACGGGGAACCGTCAAGACGGAGACTTGAAGTAATATCGTAAAGATGTTAGGGCTAGGATATAGTTGTGATATGTTATATTTGCATATAAAGACCCTCTTTGATATTACAAACGGTAAGGTTTGTTTTGCTATTGTTTACCTTCATGAGAAAAAAATATTCCAAATACTTTTACTGAAATATTATTATGTCCTTGACCTAATTCTGGGTCAACATCTGAGTCAAAATGACCCCAAAATGGGTCAATTTGATGCAAAATCCCTTGGTCAGGCCCCCGAGATCCAGGCACGGTTCTACGGGGGGGGGGGGGGGCGGGGGGGCGCGGGGGGGGGGGGCTAAAGCCCCTCCCAAAAACTTTTGTCTAGCCCCCCCAAAAATGCAAGGGAAAAAAAGAAGAAAAATATACATGCTGGAAAATACTGGATCTTCATAAAAAATTCAAATGAATAGATTTGCACAGTCTTTTCACATGTACGCTTAAATGTTTCACGTCGGACAAGCGCAGTGCTTAGAACATGCGGTTTCTGCCGGCGCGCGCTTCCGCCTCGTTTTGTTTTGTATTATATGAACATAAAAACCAATCTCAGTTTGGAAATGAAGACGATGCGGTGATAAAACACAAGTGGCTCAACATATTATCACTGGAAAAATGTTCTTTTAAGTACGTTCTAGCCTCTTTTCCTCCCTCCTCCCCTCACTTCCTAAAAACCTTCCTTTTTTTTAGTTTTAAGGAGGCTTGAAAACATCCAATAAAAGGTCTGTTTTAAACATCGCGTATTGACTTTTCAAAAGACAGAGACCTTTGTCTCCCACTTAAACAACAAACAGTCATAGGATGGTTGATTACGAGACCACACCATGCAAAGCCATGGGACATTTGTTTCACAACGTTTCTCTGCCTATTTATCTCTCGATGGCTACCTCTCCGGAGATAATAGTTTCCATTTTTCCGCACTCCAATTAACACATCACTAATTCGCTGCAGACTGGTTATACGGTCTCCACTCTCTCTCTCTCCTCTCTCTCCTCTCTCTCTCTCTCTCTCCTCTCTCTCTCTCTCTCTCTCTCTCTCTCTCCTCTCTCTCTCTCTCTCTCTCTCTCTCCTCCTCTCTCTCTCTCTCTCTCTCCTCTCTCTCCTCTCTCTCTCTCTTCTCTCTCTCCTCTCTCTCTCTCTCTCTCTCTCTCTCCTCCCATCCTCTTTCTCTCTCCTCTCTCTCTCTCTCCTCTCTCTCTCTCTCTCTCTCTCTCTCTCTCTCTCTCTCTCTCTCTCTCTCCTCTCTCTCTCTCTCTCTCTCTCTCTCTCTCTCTCTCTCTCTCCTTATAATAAAACCTTTCTATATGATTCTTATATCGAATACCATCAAAATGTTTTGGTGGCCACATGATCTCATCCTTTGACTTGATTGCACACGGCTACAAGTATTATTTCACTCTCCCCTCTATAAACATCCCATAATATTCTCAATCAAAGTCGTTACACCACTGCAAGCTTTTGTTCTGTCCACCGTTTTGGAGTCGAATTAATTTGCACGCAACTGATTATGGTATCTTTCCAAATACATGAAAAAGGCGCTGTTTATATGTTGCTTTTCGACTTCCAAAAAATGAAATAGCAGTAGCGAAAGTTAGAGGGTGACGTCACGTGCAAAGGTCTTGCCCCCCGAAAATTGTGGCTCTAGAACCGCGCCTGCCGAAACCCCGAATCCGGGTAAATTCGGTCCCGGAATCCGAGTCGATTCTACCTCGGACTTTTTAGGGTGTACTGCATTTTTTGTTCGGTGTCATTTCAACATATTCTTCAAGAAAAAAACTTGCTAGGTTATAGGATGCATGAACCTTTCATCATGTCAACACTTCATGGAAGTCACGCACTGCAACCTCCTATTAAATGTTTACGATTTTGTGTCTCTTACAATGAGCTGTGTACAAATTGTGCCTGCAGGAAGTCCAGACTATGTTGCTCTTTGTAAACAAGGTGACATGAGTAGCATATTCTACAGATCTCGTCTTCGTCCTTTTTCAACGGGGGCCGAAAATACATTTGTTTTAGGTTGAATACCCACATGAGACCTGTGTCAATTTCTTCTGAGTGTGATAACTTTTCAAAATACTGTAAATTCACTGAATTTTTATTCAGAAAAAAAATCAACTGTAAACTCTCGAACCATAATTTCTAAACTATTCACTGTTATGATTATTTGCAGTTGCTGGATTTTGGCAAAAACCATCAACTTGGCGTATTGAAGTACGTCTACAAGTCGGCCATTGTAACAACGAAGGTGAACATTCGGTGGATGGCAAACAGTGCCGAACAAACGAAGCAATGGATGGCCTCGCTCATTTTAGGCCTGGGCCCAAACTCACAAAGCTGTTAAGCACAACAAATAGGAAGCACAAAAACTCTCGCTTAGCAGGATTACTTGTCACTACCCATACGTTTATCGCGAGGGGTGTCCCGCTTTCAAATTGCTCAGCAGGGTAAATTTGTTTAGCAGTTTTGCTACTTAAAACTCTCCAGGGATAGGTTTAAACAGAATCATACGGCAGGGCATGGTACTGTTGCTGAAGTAAAAGTAACTTGTATTTTAAATTAATATATAAGTTTGGGAAGTTGACTTTGTTTAGGCTTGCAACTGTGTTTGACAACAACTATAAATGACCTTGTGGAGTATTCCAATGTTCAGATCTAACAAAATTTTATAATTTGGCTAAAGTTGCAGATTAACACATTTTTGCGTTTGGCTATTGATATACCTTGAGAAAGTTATGCACTAATTAGTTGTTTTTGCTGAGACAGCTACAATACACGTGCTTCCCAAGAGAATGTTTAATAATATTTAGAAATCGCCCTCGGGACTTCGTTATGATTGCAATACTTGAGCTTGAGCAAAAATCAAAACTGAATTTCAAAATGCTTTGCCGATCAACAAATTTAGCGAAAACCAGCCACAACAAAACAATTCAAACAATAACAAAGCATTTTGACCTGGTAAACCGTTTCCAATAAGCAAGATTTGTCTGTGCTTAAACTTTATTTTGCGCTTGTACCAGCTTACTGGTCGGGACAGAGTGCACTGTATTCACCCCAACTTGTCTGTCTTAACGTTTTTTGTTAAATAATCTTTTATAAATCTTCGTGCTCTTTTAAAGTGTTGTACCTTTTATTCCGCTCGTTTGCTTAGTTTTAAGGTTTTTCTTTCCTGTAACGTACTGTTTATAGAGCTTTAAAGAGACTCAATCCGCAATAAGGCGTTCTTAAACGGCGAAAATTAAGTGTTGAGATGTTGAGAATATCTCACGATCCAAAATTCATGACGCAGTTTTAAGCAAAAAAAAGTAGTTTTTTTTAATATAATTTCAGGCAAGTTCGCCCCCAAAAGGCTAAAAGCCACTCTTGGTAAGGGGCTACAAGAAAATATTTCAAATGAAAATAGCTCAGAGGAGCTGATGGTGGCAATTAATATTCCTCCTAAAACTGTCTAGATTGTAGGATGGAGGGAAACAAGCACCACAGAGATGCAGTGCGGGAAACAAAGCTGTTGTTGGAATGGCCACGCACGAAACATTTTCGCTTACTGGAGAATTCCCAGTCAAAGAATCACACCATCAGTACTACCCATCAACTAATTTTTTTCTCAGCAGAAACAAGATTAATTACGCTCGGTCAATTTTCCCTGCAAGCTGCTCAATTTTTATGAAACTTGGCTCCATTACAGAGGTAAAAAATAAACATACACAACTTAAAATTATCTTGATCATATTTTGTGTTGCTTCGGTGTGGACTTTGTTCTAGTTCAAAAATAATTAAAACCAACAGTTCTGCTTCAAAATTACTAACTGACTTTTTCCAAAGTGTTTACCAGAATAGTTCACATGAGGTCTAAAACATCATATCAACTTTGTTACAAAACTATCATGGACGGTGTTTTGATAAATACAACATCTTTGGTGACATCCTAAAGTGAAGTATGAATAAAATTTATCAACATAAATAAATGTTAGGAAATTTTCACTTTACAGAAACTTACTTTGCGAGGAATAAAATATATTCTACATAGAATAAAAACTGCTTACTGGTGGTTGATATATATGGGGCGCCGTTTATGACTTTATTACAAAACCAATATATGTATAACGAAACCAATATATATAAAACAAAACTAAAATATAAAAAAAAAAAAACTAATTTATAAAAAAAAAAATTAAAAAATGAAACAGTATAACTATTTTGAATTATAACTATTGATAGATTGCGTAAATATAAGAATCGTTCACAACACGTGGGTTCTGTGCTTCAACTTTTGAGGAGACTTGATAAATTAAGGCCTTAAAGTTGGCCCTATTTGACCTCGGAAGTGGAGAAGTGCTTCACGAAAACTGGCAGCAAGTCGGTTTTGGGAAAAGACAAATTTTTGTTGTTTACGTGTTTTTTTTGTCTTCTGGGGTAGTTAGGAAAAATTCCAAACGGCTGACCAGCCAACAAATGAAAAGAATTCTAAAGTTCAGTCGTCTGTAAACATGTTTGATTGGTTTTCAAGAGGTTGAGAGACTTGTGTGTATTTTTGAATATTGATCATAAGCATTGGTTCCTATGGGAGTTTATTTAGTTTAGTCTTACTAGTTTGTTTCCTTCCAAGTGAAAACACCTCAACGCCGGTGAAATTTTCCCTGCGTGCGGGCATCAATCTTGAAAAATATCCCTACACCTCTTGGCAAATAGGACTATTTATTTTTTAGTGCCTATGTCATCCAAAATACCTTGGTCGAAATTGCACTTATGGTCGAATCTCGAGCACAACAGTCTGGTTGGGTGCACTCGTATTACTATACATTGTAAATTCACGGGGTTAAAGTACCAACACCGTACTAGCGCAGTGGGATAAGGTGCTGGGACTGTCTCAACACTTGGACCACGCGATCCAGGTTCGAATGCCGTCTGCACTAATATAGGTTCAAGGCCTTTTGCTGTCTGTGGCAACAGTGTGATTGGGATCTGCCTTGCTTCCTCCCCTAAGGTGTCAGGGCCCTAGTGGCTAGGCAGGGGGGACAGGGGAGGATATGCTGCTGGGTCAACCGCCACGAATAAGGGAACTATATCGTTGTCCGTAGGGGGGCGCAGAGCGCGCTATCTAACCCCTCGGGCGCGTGAACGCCTGACACTACCAGCATTGCGTAACTTTTTTATCTTTTTGTAGTATAAGGTAGAGATTTTATTTATTTAATTTTATTTATTTATTTTAATTTTGTATTTGTTGATGCAACTACGCAATAAACGTTTCATGAAATACTGCAAAAACAATTTATTAAAGAAACAATTGCAAAAAAAAGAAACCCAAAACATGTATCAGAATTAGTTGCGATGATCGTAACCCTCTCTACAGACGGGCTGTTTACCGGAGGGTTACGAGGTGTTGTGCACGAGATCCGACCATAAGTGCAATTTCGACCAATGTTGACAGACTATAGTACCAGATATGCCCAATTTTTAGCACTTTCGAAAATCATGAAAGAAATTCTAAGAACACGGGCTTGATCTTCAATGTCTATAGAATCCAACCATAACACTCAAAACATAATTGAGAACATATTTTGAAGAAAAAGGGACAAAACATTACTAGAGAATGTGACCTGGGCCCAATTTCAGGGAGCTGCTTAAGTAAACAATTTGCTTAAGCAAGAAAATAGCTTGCTTATTTTACACATGTTACTGGCCAAAATTTCATGCCTTATACATTGCTTGTGACTGGTATTTAGCTGTTGTTTACTTAGCATAACAATTGAGTGTATAGTCTTGGCCGGTAGTCTGATTTTTCTAAGCAATAATTTTTTGGCTTAAGCAAAATTGTGTGCTTAAGCAGCTCCATGAAATTGGGCCCTGGGGGTTGTTAACTTTCAACTTGAGGTATTTCGGATGACATAGGCACTCAAAAATATGTAGTCCTAATTGCCAAGAGGTGTAGGGATATTTTTCAAGATTGATGCCCGGACGCAGGGAAAATTTCACCGGCGTTGAGGTGTTTTCACTTGGAAGGTAACAAACTAGTAAGACTAAACTAAATAAACTCCCATAGGAACCAATGCTTATGATAAATATTCAAAAATACTCACAAGTCTCTCAACCTCTTGAAAACCAATCAAACATGTTTACAGACGACTGAACTTTAGAATTCTTTTCATTTGTTGGCAGGTCAGCCGTTTGGAATTTTTCCTAACTACCCCAGAAGACAAAAAAAACACGCGAACAACAAAAATTTGTCTTTTCCCAAAACCGACTTGCTGCCAGTTTTCGTAAAGCACTTCTCCACTTCCCCGGTCAAATAGGGCCAACTTTAAGGCCTTAATTTATCAAGTCTCCTCAAAAGTTGAAGCACAGAACCCACGTGTTGTGAACGATTCTTATATTTACGCAATCTATTAATAGCATGACCCCCAAAACGTTATAATTCAAAATAGTTATACGGTTTCATTGGGTGTTTCTTATTTTTTTTTAAACTTATATTTTTGTATTCATTTATTTATTTATTTATATATATATATACATAATGAGTAGGGTAGATGGCCTTAGCTTTCGATCCAAACCGGACCTTCTTCAGAGGCATATATATATCTATACATTGTAGACTCACGGGGTTAAAGTACCAACACGTACTAGCGCAGTGGGAAAAGGGATAACGTGCTGGGACTGTCTAAACACTTGGAGATTTTATTTATTTTATTTTTTATTTTTTTTAATTTTGTATTTGTTGATGCAACTACGCAATAAAAGTTACATGAAATACTGCAAAAACATTTTATTAAAGAAACAATTGCAAAAAAAGAAACCCAAAACATGTATCAGAACTAGTTGCGATGATCGTAACCCTCTCTACAGACGGGCTGTTTACCGGAGGGTTACGAGGTGTTGTGCACGAGATTCGACCATAAGTGCAATTTCGACCAATGTTGACAGACTATAGTACCAGATATGCCCAATTTTTAGCACTTTCGAAAATCATGAAAGAAATTCTAAGAACACGGGCTTGATCTTCAATGTCTATAGAATCCAACCATAACACTCAAAACATAATTGAGAACATATTTTAGGGTAGATGGCCTTAGCTTTCGATCCAAACCGGACCTTCTTCAGAGGCATATATATATATATATATATATATATATATATATATATATATATATATATATATATATATATATATATATATTTTTTTTGGGGGGGTCTCAATTTGTTTTTGGTTTGCTTCATTTATTGAATTGTTTATTTAATAATTTATTGATTTGCTTATATATTTCTTCTTCCCTTTTCATTTAGTTATTTGTTGAGTCCCCATTCAGTATAGATACATGTTGCCGTCTGTTGTTTTCTCCCAGTCTGGTTGGGTGCACTCGTATTACTATACATTGTAAACTCACGGGGTTAAAGTACCAACACCGTACTAGTGCAGTGGGATAAGGTGCTGGGACTGTCTCAACACTTGGACCACCCGATCCAGGTTCGAATGCCGTCTGCACTAATATAGGTTCAAGGCCTTTTGCTGTCTGTGGCAACAGTGTGATTGGGATCTGCCTTGCTTCCTCCCCTAAGGTGTCAGGGCCCTAGTGGCTAGGCAGGGGGGACAGGGGAGGATATGCTGCTGGGTCAACCGCCACAAATAAGGGAACTATTCGGAATTTGATCTGAATATTTTGTCTTTTCGATGCTGAGTGGCATCATGAATCACCTGAGTATTCAAGTCTAGTTTTCTCTCTCCTAACTTTGCCACTGCTTACATGTAATGTCTCTAATTGAACATTATTAACCTTTTCTCTAAGCTTTTCATGACAGATTTAGTTTAGGGCATAACGTTTCCAAAAGGCATAATGATACTAAGGGGTTTCCTTGTGTTTTCGAATAGGGCTATTTTCAGGAATCACTTTTGAAATATGTACTTATTATCTCAAACACTGTATTTATTGTTTTCACGACGAAACGCGCTGGCCATAAAAATTGTTTTTTTCGACGATTTTGAGTTTGGTTCATTTTTTGCTTAACAAGAAATAAAAGCAACACTGAAATGCTGCTACATCAAACTTTGCCTGTTTTCTCAAATAATTAAGTTAGTTTTTTAAAAGGGGATTCATCGAGAAGAGACGTGTTTCCCAATGATGTATAACGGTAATACATTGTAAATCAAAAGTCAGCGGACAAGTCTATCTATCTATCAATCTATTGTGTTATCACTTAGAGGCATAATGTCAGCGTCTGCATGGTCATGTGACTTTAAACTAAGGATAGTTAACCAACGTTTCGCTTACAGAATATAAAGTGTAACTTTATAAAGAACAACACTTGAACTGCGCAACCAATTTTAAAGGGGTTGTGTCGTCATGATCAAAGCAGGCCTATGGCTGATGGAATTATGAACTCTCACCCATCAGTTACTGCACGCACCCACTCTCTGTATCATACCTATGGAGAACGCGCACGTGCAGTAACTGCGTGAGAGTTCATAATTCAATGTTCAGCCACAGGCCTGCTTTGATCATGATGCCACAGCCCCTTTAATATTGCAGATTTACCAGTTTGAATTTAATAAAATGTTTTGGCAGTATTTCATGTAACTTTTATTGCATAGTTGCACCAACAAATATAAAAAAAATAAATAAATAAATAATTTTTTTGTTGTTAGTGTGTTTTTTTTGTCTTCTGGGGTAGTTAGGAAAAATTCCAAACGGCTGACATGACAAGAAATGAAACGAATTCTAAAGTTCAGTCGTCTGTAAACATGTTTGATTGGTTTTCAAGAGGTTGAGAGACTTGTGAGTATTTTTGAATATTTATCATAAGCATTGGTTCCTATGGGAGTTTATTTAGTTTAGTCTTACTAGTTTGTTTCCTTCCAAGTGAAAACACCTCAACGCCGGTGAAATTTTCCCTGCGTCCGGGCATCAATCTTGAAAAATATCCCTACACCTCTTGGCAAATAGGACTATTTATTTGTTGGTGCCTATGTCATCCAAAATACCTCAAGTTGAAAGTTAACAACCCCCAGGGCCCTATTTCATGGAGCTGCTTAAGCAGAAAATTTTGCTTAAGCAAAAAAATCATTGCTTAGAAAAATCAGACTACCGGCCAAGACTATACACTCAATTGTTATGCTAAGTAAACAACAGCCAAATACCAGTCACAAGCAATGTATAAGGCATGAAATTTTGGCCAGTAACATGTGTAAAATAAGCAAGCTATTTTCGTGCTTAAGCAAATTGTTTACTTAAGCAGCTCCATGAAATTGGGCCCAGGTCACATTCTCTAATAATGTTTTGTCCCTTTTTCTTCAAAATATGTTCTCAATTATGTTTTGAGTGTTTTATGGTTGGATTCCTTAGACATTGAAGATCAAGCCCGTGTTCTTAGAATTTCTTTCGTGATTTTCGAAAGTGGTAAAAATTGGGCATATCTGGTACTATAGTCTGTCAACATTGGTCGAAATTGCACTTATGGTCGAATCTCGTGCACAACACCTCGTAACCCTCCGGTGAACAGCCCGTCTGTAGAGAGGGTTACGATCATCGCAACTAATTCTGATACATGTTTTGGGTTTCTTTTTTTGCAATTGTTTCTTTGATAAAATGTTTTTGCTGTATTTCATGTAACTTTTATTGCGTAGTTGCATCAACAAATACAAAATTCAAAAACAAAATTAAAATTAAATAAATAAAATCGCTACCTTATACTAAAAAAAGATAAAAAAGTTACGCAATGCTGGTAGTGTCAGGCGTTCACGCGCCCGAGGGGTTAGATAGCGCGCTCTGCGCCCCCCTACGGACAACGATATAGTTCCCTTATTTGTGGCGGTTGACCCAGCAGCATATCCTCCCCTGTCCCCCCTGCCTAGCCACTAGGGCCCTGACACCTTAGGGGAGGAAGCAAGGCAGATCCCAATCACACTGTTGCCACAGACAGCAAAAGGCCTTGAACCTATATTAGTGCAGACGGCATTCGAACCTGGATCGGGTGGTCCAAGTGTTGAGACAGTCCCAGCACCTTATCCCACTGCGCTAGTACGGTGTTGGTACTTTAACCCCGTGAGTTTACAATGTATAGTAATACGAGTGCACCCAACCAGTCTGGGAGAAAACAACAGACGGCAACATGTATCTATACTGAATGGGGACTCAAAAAATAATTAAATGAAAAGGGAAGAAGAAATATATCAGCAAATCAATAAATTATTAAATAAACAATTCAATAAATGAAGCAAACCAAAAACAAGTTGAGACCCCCCCCCCAAAAAAGTAATAAATATATATATAGATATGTATATATGCCTCTGAAGAAGGTCCGGTTTGGATCGAAAGCTAAGGCCATCTACCCTACTCATTTAATATATAAAACAAATAAATAAATAAAATAAATTAAGAAACACCCAATGAAACAGTATAACTATTTTGAATTATAACGTTTTGGGGGTCATGCTATTAATAGATTGCGTAAATATAAGAATCGTTCACAACACGTGGGTTCTGTGCTTCAACTTTTGAGGAGACTTGATAAATTAAGGCCTTAAAGTTGGCCCTATTTGACCGGGGAAGTGGAGAAGTGCTTCACGAAAACTGGCAGCAAGTCGGTTTTGGGAAAAGACAAATTTTTGTTGTTCGCGTGTTTTTTTTGTCTTCTGGGGTAGTTAGGAAAAATTCCAAACGGCTGACCTGCCAACAAATGAAAAGAATTCTAAAGTTCAGTCCTTTGTAAACATGTTTGATTGGTTTTCAAGAGGTTGAGAGACTTGTGAGTATTTTTGAATATTTATCATAAGACTTGGTTCATATGGGAGTTTATTTAGTTTAGTCTTACTAGTTTGTTTCCTTCCAAGTGAAAACACCTCAACGACGGTGAAATTTTCCCTGCGTCCGGGCATCAATCTTGAAAAATATCCCTACACCTCTTGGCAAATAGGACTATTTATTTGTTAGGGCCTATGTCATCCAAAATACCTCAAGTTGAAAGTTAACAACCCCCAGGGCCCAATTTCATGGAGCTGCTTAAGCAGAAATTTTGCTTAAGCAAAAAAATCATTGCTTAGAAAAATCAGACTACCGGCCAAGACTATACACTCAATTGTTATGCTAAGTAAACAACAGCCAAATACCAGTCACAAGCAATGTATAAGGCATGAAATTTTGGCCAGTAACATGTGTAAAATAAGCAAGCTATTTTCGTGCTTAAGCAAATTGTTTACTTAAGCAGCTCCATGAAATTGGGCCCAGGTCACATTCTCTAGTAATGTTTTGTCCCTTTTTCTTCAAAATATGTTCTCAATTATGTTTTGAGTGTTTTATGGTTGGATTCCTTAGACATTGAAGATCAAGCCCGTGTTCTTAGAATTTCTTTCATGATTTTCGAAAGTGGTAAAAATTGGGCATATCTGGTACTATAGTCTGTCAACATTGGTCGAAATTGCACTTATGGTCGAATCTAGTGCGCAACACCTCGTAACCCTTCGGTAAACAGCCCGTCTGTAGAGAGGGTTACGTTTATCGCAACTAATTCTGATACATGTTTTGGGTTTCTTTTTTTGCAATTGTTTCTTTGATAAAATGTTTTTGCTGTATTTCATGTAACTTTTATTGCGTAGTTGCATCAACAAATACAAAATTCAAAAACAAAATTAAAATTAAATAAATAAAATCGCTACCTTATACTAAAAAAAGATAAAAAAGTTACGCAATGCTGGTAGTGTCAGGCGTTCACGCGCCCGAGGGGTTAGATAGCGCGCTCTGCGCCCCCCTACGGACAACGATATAGTTCCCTTATTTGTGGCGGTTGACCCAGCAGCATATCCTCCCCTGTCCCCCCTGCCTAGCCACTAGGGCCCTGACACCTTAGGGGAGGAAGCAAGGCAGATCCCAATCACACTGTTGCCACAGACAGCAAAAGGCCTTGAACCTATATTAGTGCAGACGGCATTCGAACCTGGATCGGGTGGTCCAAGTGTTGAGACAGTCCCAGCACCTTATCCCACTGCGCTAGTACGGTGTTGGTACTTTAACCCCGTGAGTTTACAATGTATAGTAATACGAGTGCACCCAACCAGACTGGGAGAAAACAACAGACGGCAACATGTATCTATACTGAATGGGGACTCAAAAAATAACTAAATGAAAAGGGAAGAAGAAATATATAAGCAAATCAATAAATTATTAAATAAACAATTCAATAAATGAAGCAAACCAAAAACAAGTTGAGAGCCCCCCCCCCAAAAAAAAATTATAAATATATGTATAGATATGTATATATGCCTCTGAAGAAGGTCCGGTTTGGATCGAAAGCTAAGGCCATCTACCCTACGCATTTTATATATAAATAAATAAATAAATAAATGAATAAAACAAATAAATAAATAAAATAAATTAAGAAACACCCAATGAAACAGTATAACTATTTTGAATTATAACGTTTTGGGGGTCATGCTATTAATAGATTGCGTAAATATAAGAATCGTTCACAACACGTGGGTTCTGTGCTTCAACTTTTGAGGAGACTTGATAAATTAAGGCCTTAAAGTTGGCCCTATTTGACCGAGGAAGTGGAGAAGTGCTTCACGAAAACTGGCAGCAAGTCGGTTTTGGGAAAAGACAAATTTTTGTTGTTCGCGTGTTTTTTTTGTCTTCTGGGGTAGTTAGGAAAAATTCCAAACGGCTGACCTGCCAAGAAATGAAAAGAATTCTAAAGTTCAGTCGTCTGTAAACATGTTTGATTGGTTTTCAAGAGGTTGAGAGACTTGTGAGTACTTTTGAATATTGATCTTAAGCATTGGTTCCTATGGGAGTTTATTTAGTTTAGTCTTACTAGTTTGTTTCCTTCCAAGTGAAAACACCTCAACGCCGGTGAAATTTTCCCTGCGTCCGGGCATCAATCTTGAAAAATATCCCTACACCTCTTGGCAAATAGGACTATTTATTTGTTAGTGCCTATGTCATCCAAAATACCTCAAGTTGAAAGTTAACAACCCCCAGGGCCCAATTTCATGGAGCTGCTTAAGCAGAAAATTTTGCTTAAGCAAAAAAATCATTGCTAAGAAAAATCAGACTACCGGCCAAGACTATACACTCAATTGTTATGCTAAGTAAACAACGGCCAAATACCAGTCACAAGCAATGTATAAGGCATGAAATTTTGCCAAGTAACATGTGTAAAATAAGCAAGCTATTTTCGTGCTTAAGCAAATTGTTTACTTAAGCAGCTCCATGAAATTGGGCCCAGGTCACATTCTCTAATAATGTTTTGTCCCTTTTTCTTCAAAATATGTTCTCAATTATGTTTTGAGTGTTTTATGGTTGGATTCCTTAGACATTGAAGATCAAGCCCGTGTTCTTAGAATTTCTTTCATGATTTTCGAAAGTGGTAAAAATTGGGCATATCTGGTACTATAGTCTGTCAACATTGGTCGAAATTGCACTTATGGTCGAATCTCGAGCACACCACCTCGTAACCCTCCGGTGAACAGCCCGTCTGTAGAGAGGGTTACGATCATTGCAACTAATTCTGATACATGTTTTGGGTTTCTTTTTTTGCAGTTGTTTCTTTAATAAAATGTTTTTGCAGTATTTCATGTTACTTTTATTGCGTAGTTGCATCAAAAAAAAAAATATATATATATAAAATAAAATAAATTTTTGTTGTTCGCGTGTTTTTTTTGTCTTCTGGGGTAGTTAGGAAAAATTCCAAACGGCTGACCTGCCAACAAATGAAAAGAATTCTTAAGTTCAGTCGTCTGTAAACATGTTTGATTGGTTTTCAAGAGGTTGAGAGACTTGTGAGTATTTTTGAATATTTATCATAAGACTTGGTTCCTATGTGAGTTTATTTAGTTTAGTCTTACTAGTTTGTTTCCTTCCAAGTGAAAACACTTCAACGACGGTGAAATTTTCCCTGCGTCCGGGCATCAATCTTGAAAAATATCCCTACACCTCTTGGCAAATAGGACTATTTATTTGTTAGTGCATATGTCATCCAAAATACCTCAAGTTGAAAGTTAACAACCCCCAGGGCACAATTTCATGGAGCTGCTTAAGCAGAAAATTTTGCTTAAGCAAAAAAATCATTGCTTAGAAAAATCAGACTACCGGCCAAGACTATACACTCAATTGTTATGCTAAGTAAACAACAGCCAAATACCAGTCACAAGCAATGTATAAGGCATGAAATTTTGGCCAGTAACATGTGTAAAATAAGCAAGCTATTTTCGTGCTTAAGCAAATTGTTTACTTAAGCAGCTCCATGAAATTGGGCCCAGGTCACATTCTCTAGTAATGTTTTGTCCCTTTTTCTTCAAAATATGTTCTCAATTATGTTTTGAGTGTTTTATGGTTGGATTCCTTAGACATTGAAGATCAAGCCCGTGTTCTTAGAATTTCTTTCATGATTTTCGAAAGTGGTAAAAATTGGGCATATCTGGTACTATAGTCTGTCAACATTGGTCGAAATTGCACTTATGGTCGAATCTCGAGCACACCACCTCGTAACCCTCCGGTGAACAGCCCGTCTGTAGAGAGGGTTACGATCATCGCAACTAATTCTGATACATGTTTTGGGTTTCTTTTTTTGCAATTGTTTCTTTAATAAAATGTTTTTGCAGTATTTCATGTAACTTTTATTGCGTAGTTGCATCAACAAATACAAAAAAAAATAAAAAATAAAATAAATTTTTGTTGTTCGCGTGTTTTTTTTGTCTTCTGGGGTAGTTAGGAAAAATTCCAAACGGCTGACCTGCCAAGAAATGAAAAGAATTCTAAAGTTCAGTCGTCTGTAAACATGTTTGATTGGTTTTCAAGAGGTTGAGAGACTTGTGAGTATTTTTGAATATTTATCATAAGACTTGGTTCTTATGGGAGTTTATTTAGTTTAGTCTTACTAGTTTGTTTCCTTCCAAGTGAAAACACCTCAACGACGGTGAAATTTTCCCTGCGTCCGGGCATCAATCTTGAAAAATATCCCTACACCTCTTGGCAAATAGGACTATTTATTTGTTAGGGCCTATGTCATCCAAAATACCTCAAGTTGAAAGTTAACAACCACCAGGGCCCAATTTCATGGAGCTGCTTAAGCAGAATATTTTGCTTAAGCAAAAAAATCATTGCTTAGAAAAATCAGACTACCGGCCAAGACAATACACATAATTGTTATGCTAAGTAAACAACAGCCAAATACCAGTCACAAGCAATGTATAAGGCATGACATTTTGGCCAGTAACATGTGTAAAATAAGCAAGCTATTTTCGTGCTTAAGCAAATTGTTTACTTAAGCAGCTCCATGAAATTGGGCCCAGGTCACATTCTCTAGTAATGTTTTGTCCCTTTTTCTTCAAAATATGTTCTCAATCATGTTTTGAGTGTTTTATGGTTGGATTCCTTAGACATTGAAGATCAAGCCCGTGTTCTTAGAATTTCTTTCATGATTTTCGAAAGTGGTAAAAATTGGGCATATCTGGTACTATAGTCTGTCAACATTGGTCGAAATTGCACTTATGGTCGAATCTCGAGCACACCACCTCGTAACCCTCCGGTGAACAGCCCGTCTGTAGAGAGGGTTACGATCATCGCAACTAATTCTGATACATGTTTTGGGTTTCTTTTTTTGCAATTGTTTCTTTAATAAAATGTTTTTGCAGTATTTCATGTAACTTTTATTGCGTAGTTGCATCAACAAATACAAAAAAAAAAAAAAATAAAATAATTTTTGTTGTTCGCGTGTTTTTTTTTTGTCTTCTGGGGTAGTTAGGAAAAATTCCAAACGGCTGACCTGCCAAGAAATGAAAAGAATTCTAAAGTTCAGTCGTCTGTAAACATGTTTGATTGGTTTTCAAGAGGTTGAGAGACTTGTGAGTATTTTTGAATATTTATCATAAGACTTGGTTCCTATGGGAGTTTATTTAGTTTAGTCTTACTAGTTTGTTTCCTTCCAAGTGAAAACACCTCAACGACGGTGAAATTTTCCCTGCGTCCGGGCATCAATCTTGAAAAATATCCCTACACCTCTTGGCAAATAGGACTATTTATTTGTTAGGGCCTATGTCATCCAAAATACCTCAAGTTGAAAGTTAACAACCACCAGGGCCCAATTTCATGGAGCTGCTTAAGCAGAATATTTTGCTTAAGCAAAAAAATCATTGCTTAGAAAAATCAGACTACCGGCCAAGACTAATACACATAATTGTTATGCTAAGTAAACAACAGCCAAATACCAGTCACAAGCAATGTATAAGGCATGACATTTTGGCCAGTAACATGTGTAAAATAAGCAAGCTATTTTCGTGCTTAAGCAAATTGTTTACTTAAGCAGCTCCATGAAATTGGGCCCAGGTCACATTCTCTAGTAATGTTTTGTCCCTTTTTCTTCAAAATATGTTCTCAATCATGTTTTGAGTGTTTTATGGTTGGATTCCTTAGACATTGAAGATCAAGCCCGTGTTCTTAGAATTTCTTTCATGATTTTCGAAAGTGGTAAAAATTGGGCATATCTGGTACTATAGTCTGTCAACATTGGTCGAAATTGCACTTATGGTCGAATCTCGAGCACACCACCTCGTAACCCTCCGGTGAACAGCCCGTCTGTAGAGAGGGTTACGATCATCGCAACTAATTCTGATACATGTTTTGGGTTTCTTTTTTTGCAATTGTTTCTTTAATAAATGTTTTTGCAGTATTTCATGTAACTTTTATTGCGTAGTTGCATCAACAAATACAAAAAAAAATAAAAATAAAATAAATTTTTGTTGTTCGCGTGTTTTTTTTTTGTCTTCTGGGGTAGTTAGGAAAAATTCCAAACGGCTGACCTGCCAAGAAATGAAAAGAATTCTAAGTTCAG